>VZUI01029742.1:0-127447 GCA_013401135.1 Cettia cetti | reverse complement strand
CTCTTTTTTTTTTTTTTTTTTTTTTTTAAATTTTTATTTTCCCTCTCCCGTGCGGCCGGCCTCCCCCATTTTGGTTTATGGAGAAAAAGAAAATGGTAACTCAGGTAAGGGTGGCGGGCGGGCCGGGCTCCGGCGGCTGCCCACCCGGCTTTGTCTGGCCGGGGAGCGGGGCGCCCGGAGCGGTGGGGAGCGGTGCGGGAGGGAGCCCTGCCTCGCCGGGCACCCGCGGTGGGAGCTTTGGGGAAGGGGTTCCTGCCGTCCCCCTGCCCGGAGCAACCTCGCAGTGCCCTCTAGAGAGAGCGCTGCGCGAGAGGCACGGGTTGCCCCTGCTTCGAGTGAGGCTAAACCCGCCTTTGAACGGCTGATCCCAAAGGTGGACGTCTTCCCCACCGCTTCTCCATCCGGCTGGCGGTCACCGCGGGGGCCGGGAAGCCCTTGTAGGTAGCTGTAGGCGTGGGGCTGCTCGTGTCTTCCCGGGGGAAAGCGGCTGACGTTTTCTGAGGAGCGCGCCCAGCTGCCAGGGCCATCGCGCATCCACCGCAAGGGGTTTTCGTCGGACAGTGCTCGCCTTTTAAGGCTACTGTATGCTTTTGGAATTTTTTTTTTTTTTTTTTTTCCCTGGCATGGTATATGCAACTCGCCACCGGAGGGAGCGGGCAGAGGGAGGGAGGAGTAGGAGAGCGGCATCGTGGAGCTGGAATGCTTTGGAGTTAGGCATTATATAATGTCCCTGCAGTGCCTTGCAGATCTGGAAGCCTTTGGGGGATGTTCCCAAAGGGGTGGAGGAAAGGACTCTCAGAAGGAACTTTTCTTCAAATCTGGGTTTCAAAAGTGCTTTTTTTCTGTAAAGCTTTGCAGGTCTATAGAGTAAATGCATACTGCCTTTTTGGCTTTCCTTAGCTCTGGCTGAAACCCCCTTCACTAGCTGCTACTGAGATCCTGCATGTCCCACTGCAAGGGGCAGCTCTTACCCTGGTGCCTAACTCAGAATGAGTCTGTTGGGAGAAGCGACACCCACTTTGACCCTTTCCCTCTCTCATCTTGTGTTGATTGTAAGTGGCTGAAAAATAGGTCTCTGTCCACTCTAGAGGTATCTTCCAGGCTCCCAAACCCCACCTTCTGTTTCTGCTATTTAGTCCCTTCCATTACAGATTTCTTTTTATCTGGACCAAGGCTTTCTGTTTTGAGAGAGAAATCTCTGCCGAAATCTCGTGGGGCTTTCTGTACCTATATTTAGTTTAGCAAGTGATGCTGGAAAGCTATGTCTCTGCAGTCAGGGTCCCTTTGTGTTTTGCTGTGTGCTCAGAGCATGCCTGGTCAGATGGAGGTGTGTGCCCCTAAGCTGCAGGTTGACCTGTGCACATTTTGGAGAGTTGTTCTGCACGGCCTTGTGTTGCAATTTGCTCTCAGCCACAGCCATCATGCTCGGACCCCGTGTCTGTGTGGTGCAGAAAGGTGCCTGGGTCACCAGGACCAACTGTGCCTGTATTGTGCGGGTGTGGGACTGAGCACCCTGGAGCATGAGCCTGTTGGGTTGGAGATGTGCAGAGCTGGGAAAGATGGGATTCTGCTGGAGTGCTGGCTGAAACAGGGGAGGGTATAAACTCATTTAAAGGTTTAGGCTATCCTAATAGACTCCAGGGAAATATGTCTTCCACAGAAATTCTTAATTTATTGATGTGGGGAAGGAGGTATCAAGACTGTGCATTATTGTATTGTTTGCCTTGAATTAGGATTGTCTTAAGAGTATGTACTATTTAGTATAGGTTTTCAGGATTTGCATTGTGTACATGCTGAGATGCTGGAGAAGATGAATATTAAAAAAGCAGTAGGAGAGGAGAACTTGGACTGTGTGTCAGTTGGGGATCCAGATGAACCATGGATAGCCCTTGTACGTAGAGTTGAGGAAGACAGCACAGGTGAATTCAGCTCTAGCACAGTGCTGCCTTCCCTCGGGGGATCATTTGGCTTCTAGGCTGGTCCTTAGCAGTACTTCACTGCAGGTTTGGCCAAGTGTGGGGCTGAAGGAGTGTGGCACGTCCAAGACAATATCCTTAGCCACGTTACTCTGTGGTGTTGTTTGAAGGAGTGCCATTACTTAAACCTCTGAACTTACTTCCTTGGGGGCTCTGTTTCATTTATGAAAAGTAAGTATTTTTGGCATGTTAAGCTGGTAATTGCAATTGAATGAATTCAGCATTGCTACAGTCTTGCTCCATTTAGTTCAGTCTCTAGAAAACGTTGCCTACCTGGTCTGAGTTCTCTTGTATTGTAGGGAGCAAGCTTGCTATCTTTCTTGGAGATGAGCTTCTGTATAGGCATGACAAGCTGATAGAAGAGAATAACTATGAGTGTATGGAGTGACAAAACTAGAAACAGCGATGGAAAGAAATGGGAGATGCTGGGAGGTAAAAATGTGCTTGAAAAAAAGGAAACAAGAATTGCTAATGAGAGTAAGAGCTCAGATTCATTAACAGAAAGTACCTTAGCCTTATCCTCCTTAATCCTAAATCAGTGAAAATGAGTGTTAAACGAGGCCCAGTACATTATGTATTAATTGCAGATAAAAGAGAGAGTCTTCTGTGGATGGGAATTATATGCTAAAAGGCTTTTTCTCTGTGTGGTGCATGGTGAGGCTGCTGGCTTGTGTGGAGCACAAAGCCCTCCCTTTCTTGGACAGCCCAGTGCCTTGCTGGCGTTTTCCTCCAAATCTGTTTCCCATCAGGGCTGGGAGAGGGGGAAGGTGTCGAGCATCTCAGAGAGTGGGGAGGGAGCTGCCGCCTCCTTAAGGGGTCCCCCCCAGCCCATGTGGCAGCCGGCAGTGCTGAGTGTGTGTGCGTGCCTTTGTAATGAATCCCACCCCCCCGCCCCCGACCCCGCCATTGTCTGCTCCCCTCCCTGCTCTCACTGCTCTCAGCAATGGAACCTTTCACCTGGGCTGCTGCCCGTTGGCAGGCCTTCTTCCAAGATAGGAGGAGGATGAGGAGAAGGAAGGGCTGCTTGTAGTAATTAAAGCCAGACGTTGCAGAATTGCTATTTTCTGACCTCAGCACCCCGTTTTCCTTCTTTATCTGTCTTGAGTTCCCAGCTTTTGATGTGGGTGTAAGCAGAAACATCAGAAGGTCTGCTTTTGTGCAGCTGTAGGATCACTAGTCTCCATTTTGTGGCACCATTTGAAGCATCTTTGCTGCCCTGCCTCCCAGCATGCCCCCTCTTGTCCCCCCTAGCACCCCTTGGAGGCTCCAGCCAGCGCCGTTTATCTTGGCACGTGTTTGACTTGCTACACTCTGCCCAGGGCTCAGGGAGGTGATGGCGTTTGTGGCTTTGAGACTAATTTATGTCCTTGTTAAAATGAACCAGCAAGCAGTCTCATTTTTTCCAGAGGTTTTCTTTCCTTTCCCTTCCCCCTTCTATAACCCTTTCCCTCCCAGACTGTGTGTAGCTGTGAGACAACTTGTGCAGCCAAAAGTTGCTTGCTCAGTCAGTGATTTGTTTTTTTAAATTAAGAAAACCCAACAGTTGCAGTGCTCCTTAAATGGAGATCTTATTTAAATCAGAGCAGTGGCTGACTCATTAAAGGCTGCTCTGTCTCCTTTTCCTTCCTCTGCCTCATTCCCTTTCCCTTTCTCTATCTCCCATTACAGTAATGGTGTGATAAAACAGATCTTTGTGTTCCATGTTAGGATCATGCAGGAGTGTGTAGTTGGAGGGGGAAGACAGGAGATGGGGAAGCCTGTCAGGAGAGCTACCTTGTGCTAGCTAAAAATGTACAATGCATCCCATTACAGGAGGCTCCTTTGTTTGAATTGTCTGCAAGGGAGACTGAGTCCCAGAACAACCTCTCCCCTCCCGTCCCCTTATGGCTGCTTTATGTTCTGTTCCCCTCCAGGCAAGCTGAGTGCTGCAGGATTCCCCTGCTCTTTTAAAAGAAAGAATTAAGAAAGAAAAGCTTTATCTCTGTGTGGTTGAAGCCCCCCCTTTTTGCCTCTTGAACTTCCCTTAGGAGCTACCATTATTTCCCTGTGCCTTCTCGCTGCTTCGAGGATTGCATGTCCCTTTCCTTTCAGTCCAGTTGTCCTTTCTGCTTGCTCCTTGCTTTGGTGTTCTCTTGCAAACTTGCATAAACTCTCTGAAGGGAATTGCTCTCTTCTCTGTCCATGGACTTCTGCTCTTCCCCTTTCTTTGCCGCTCAAGAAATGCTGCTTGTTTACGTGATATTTGACTCAGTGTCTATACCTATCCCCTAGCTTTTCATTCCCTTCTACTGTATGTCATAGGACTTCTCCTTAGTGCTGCAAGACACCATGTTGGCATCAGAGGTTTGTGTGAAAGAAATCCTGTCCAGTCACTTTTCCAGGAGACTATCCCCTGGGAATGCAAAGATTAATCTGCATCTCACTCCCTGATATTAGGACATAGTTGCTTGAGGCGGGGCTATGGGTTGTGTCTGTAACTGTGGTTATACTTAAAGATTTAACTGCTGGTTGAGAAGGGCTTACTCTTAAAGGCCTATCAGAACCTGGTGAGTGTTTTTTAGTGTTTTTCTCTTTGCCCCCTCTGCTGAGCACTTTGAGATGCATTGGAGTAGAAGTGAACCACTGCAGGTGCTTGTAGAGCTGCCTTGGGATGGCAAAAGCTGTATTCAACGTTTCTTAGGCATGATGGAGAAAAGCAACTTGATATGGCACTACCATTTCCTTGAGTCAGTGTCCTAGAAATAACCTCGCTGCTCCCTAGTGCATTTCTTCTGCAGGTGACTAGGTGGTTATCCCCAGGAATTGAGAAATGAGGATTCCTAAATTTGCTGTGATATTTGATTGCCAAGGCTGTGTAAATTTAATGTACAGTTTTAATTGTATTTTAAGAACTAGTAGTTTATGAAGTATCTGGATCAGTGAAGAGGTTGTAGTGAGCTACCAAAAATTACAGAAGTTTAAGGTTGCAAAGGAGGGAGGCCCTTAAAACCAGCAATATCTTTCCCTCCAGGTTATTAATTCATGATGGCTCCATTGCATTTAATTAGTATTGACCAGCCTTCTACTATAAAAATCTAACACCAGTGCAAAAGGGGTCTGCAGTGGGTGTTTCTGTGTGTGATATTTTTTAGGCATGGATTCTGGTCTTACTGACTGCTTCTGGTAAAATGCTCCATGTTCCTGATATAGATCCATTTCCAGCAAATGGTGTGCCATTGGCTGCCCTTTTGCAAAGAGTTCCTTAATGTACTTACCTCCCAGCTGCAGAGTCACAGACTTTACTAGCAGGCATTCCTTGGAGGTTTGAGTACCAGGGAGGAGATGGTTAATTTGCCTGTCTTGTCACAAATACTATTTAAAAGGATGTAGTCAGTATTCTTTCTATCAGACATGTTCCCTGGAATCAGAGTAGAGAAATGTTAATTTTCCTAACAAAAGTATTTTGGTATGCTCCTGTAGAGTCACTTATGATCCTCTGCTGTGTAGGATGTTTTTTTACTGGGCTGTTGGAGGCTGTGCTGTGACCAGTGAGGGCAGGAGGTGTGTAGGCTGGTTTTGTAGGGTTCATAGAAGGCAGAGCAATTAATGCTCAACTGGAAGCTTTTGGAAACAATAGTGTGTTTTCCCTGCATAAAAGAAAATGGGACAAATGCTGTTCAACAGTGTTAATTATGTTTTGCTTAATACCTGATATTTTTTTTTTCTTTGCAAAACTGTTCATTAAGCAATATTATTCTTAAACTGAATTGAGAGTGATGAAGATGGTAAGGGAAGGCATTTCAATTCCAGGGCATTTCAGTATTTTAAGTCAGGAAAGAAACCTTCTCTTGTTCTCTTTATTTCTGTGGGTATTTATGATATTCTTTAATAATATTTGTATGCTATTTTTTTCCACAAGAAAGAAAAGAAAAACCAGACAACCCTCTAGCTGTCCCCATCAGCGTCAGTGTATGTGGCACCATGATGACCCCCACAAGTTACCACTGGCAGAGTTGGCCATCCAGATACAGCCCACAGACCTCTGCCACTTTGACTGACTATGTAATTAGCTGTCATTTTCTGCGCAGGCCAGCTTGATCAGTGTTTGCCAGTTGGTTTCGTGTATTTGCTGACAGCAGAGGAATGGTGATGTTTTGCATTATTAGGCTCTGTTTTAGGCTTTGGGGGTGTAGACTAGTATGCATGTTTTCCCCTCTCTTCCTTCCCCGTATGACCTCTCCTGTCTTCACCTCTGCCCTCCCTCATTGGAGGATGGATGGATGGAAGCTTCTTCCTCTCACTCTCTCCCCATGATCCCTGGTCAGTAGCTTCTCCCATACAAGCCATACCGTATCCATACTCTCCCAGTCTCCATTCTTCTCCAGTTACATGCTGTCCTGTTTTGGCAAATACTACTTTACCATGATCACTTCAGTTCCTTCTCAGCTGATTTTCAGACCTGCTTATTCTTTGCTTCTCTTCCTCTTCTTCCTCCCTGTCCTCACTACAGTCTCCTTGTCATAGGGTTTTTAACTCTCCACCCACTCCCTTCATTCCTCATTTAGTTTGCCTTTTCTGCTCCTATTGCAGGCATACTTGTCTGTTCTATCTCTTTGCTCCCTGTAGCTGCCTGTGCTGATAGTGTTCAGGCTTCTTGTCTCAATTTAATTTTCTCCTGCTGTACTTACAGGATTTTTTTCTTGGTATTTTTGGATTTGAGGTGGGTAACTGCTCCTTCATGTTACATCATCCCTGCAAAGGAGATGGTGCAAAGTACTGGAGGTGGATCATTTCCCTGCTGTCAGTGATCTTCAGACCTAGATCTGACATGGCCAGTACTCCCTGTGAAGCTGTGGATGATCTCCAAATGAGAGCATGAAATCACAGAAAATGGGGTGCAAGCGGCACTGCCAGCCGCCCTTAAGAGCATCTCTGTTTCCTGTTAGAATAAACAATATCTAAACCATTCCTGATGGTGAGTAACCTGCCTTAAAAGCATTTGCAATGCCACTGCTGGCCTTTCTGAGCATTGCTGGGTCCTTCCTAGTATCTAACATAAAACTTGTTGCCACCATTTGTTCTTTCTGTGCGGAATATAAAGAATGCACCAGTTCTTTCCTTTTTGGCAGGTTTTGCATAGTGTTATTTCCTTCTTTTTTTATCTTTTAGCCTTTTTTGACCATTGCATGTGGCTTTACTGTGAGATTTAGTTGATTAAATGCAAGACAGGTGCTGTAATTTTCCATAGTTTTGTTATAATGTTGGTCAGATCTTGGTGGCTAAATATAGATTCCTGAAATGCAAATTTTTCTGTTAAATAAGCAGTTCTCTGACTTTTCAAAGTGAGTGTGGTGGTTTCCTCCTCCCTTAATCATAAACAAGAAAAAATATGCCCCTTGCTTTTTTCTTGGGTTGGATTGCTATGGCTTAAGTAACAAAAGAAGTCACCTACTCCAAAATCAATTACTGATAGCATGAAAAAAAAATTTCAATTTGAATGGTATCTTGGAATTTTAACAACTGAAAACTGGGTCCTACAATGGGAAGTAGCCAGTCTGGCTCTACCAGCTCTGCCTGTAATGGAGATTTTTACCCTGAGTAGTCTCTAAATACCTAACTGGAATTGCACTCCAAGTAGCCTGTAATCTGAGGGTGCATGGATACACCAAAAATGTCCAAGTAATTGCAAGGGTAATCTTTCTAGCTTCTGAAGTCTGCCCTCAGGCTGTGAGTCTTGAGTATGGTTAAAACCCTCTGAACTGTCCTCTGGTTATCCTGCTTAAAATTCATAGTGTCTGCAGTTGTGGTCCTGTGGAGTTTAGGATTTCTGTGTGCTGTATATAAGTCCTGGTCTCCATGAGTTTCCTGACTTGGAGGGCATATTTGACTTTCAGATAATTGCTTTTGATTAGCCAAGATGTAGATAATCAGAGTTTGACCTATGGAGTGCATAGACCATCATTCACCTATCAAGTCTCACTGAAGTTCCTTATCTGGGCCTATGCTCTCCCTCCAGTCTTACTAGCAAAACATGCTTTAAATTACTTCAAAAGATTGATTTAAAAATGCCTTGGGAGAGGAGTTTGGATTTCTTAGATAGTACTAGTCCTCTTTTGTCTAGTGTACCCTCTGTGAAGAATGAAACCATTAATTTGATTTGTTACTCATTGTAGCTTTTCTCATTTTTGCTATGGCATCATATGAAAGGAGGTTATCAAAACTGAACAATTATGCAAAGTACTTAGGAATATTAGTGAGCAGAAGCATGAAAGGCTTTTGTTTTTTGGCGTGTGTCCCTTCCTGTCCCTTATAAAGTGTGGTTGAGATAAATAGGGCAGCAAGAGAAAGGATTTCAGTTTCAACTGGCATAGTTTTAAATCTGTCTAAACTTAAAAAGGATCCTTGAGCCAGAATGAGGAGGTATAGGAACAACATGTTAATCTGTTGAAATTAATGAATTTGTCAATTTGTTGACTGTTGGTTGACTATAAGATATTGTGCTGTGTTAGCTTTGCTTAGTGCTCGAATGTTTAATGCAGATTAATTTGCTTTAACTTTCCCTTTTGCTTTTCTTTGTGTGTGAAGCTGTTTAATGTTGCTGTGTTTACTTTGCAAATCCTTTCTCAGGTCTGTTTCCACCCTGTTCTGGGCTGAAGCATTCTGTCTTGCAGCAGTGGGAAAGGGAGGTCAAGTAGTTCTAGGAGCCCTTTCATATAAGTTTGGTTGGGGAGGTGTTAATACCTTTTCGGAATCACATTAGACTGTGTGATGGAGCCAATCTGTGGCAAGGAGTGTAGTGTGGTGAGATAGAGGAATGACGAAGGTGGTGACTGAAGGCTGTGGTGAGAACTCTGGACAGTTCCTTGCTCCGTGTGTCCTTCACAGGGACATGGGTGACAGACTGTGAATACACTAAGTGTGACTGATGAAGTGGTGTAGGCAAGGAGGGGTTGGTTCTCTTGGTGGCAGAAAGAATTTAGGTCATCCAAACCCAGTTGCAAACCTTCATCCTAAGAAATTTTTCTGAGGGACACTAGGTCTTCAAAGCCTCTTTTGATCAAAATGCTGCAAGGGGTGTAAGAGTGAATTTATCTAGGAACATGGACTTCTGAAGGGTGGAAAAAACACTGTGGTGATCTCCATGCTTCATCAGAAAGTGAGACTTCTGAATACTTTGTCTTATTCAATGAGATGAACCTAAATTGGGTTTAAGCAGATTAAAGATCCATGGTCTGTTCTCGATTGTCTGAAACTGTAGCTTTGAGCAGCCTGATGGTGACTTTGGTCCTAGACAAAATGAAGGTCTTCTAACAAGCCCTGCTGAGAGGCGGTGAGAAAGGTGGTGACTTTACTCTTCCTTTCAGCTCAACTGTGATTTCTCAGGAACGTTCTTTGGTTTTTGTTAGGAGTACTCTTAATTGTTTTTGACAGTGAGCTGCAGGAGTTACTGCAGGTGTTGCACAGAAGTCAAGACAAAGCTGCATTGGAGGCTGCAGACCCGAGCATCTGCGAGCATGTTCAGATCCCTGCCTGCCTGGCCCTCCTGCCTGCCAGCTCCAAGCCTTCCTGCTTGATGAGTGGCTGGAGTCCTGCTTGGAAGGTGACATGGCCAAGAACACATCTCCCAACCAGACCTCTGCTTAAAGCAGAAGTGTCTAGAAAGCCAGTGGCTTTTTTTCTCAGTGGGTGGCTAGGAAACTTTGAACTGTGTTATTTGTAACCCAGAGAAGAATAGCTAGAACTGAGTAATAAGAATTTCCTAATGTTTTGGAGGAGCATAGAGGAAGATAAATTTCATACTTCTAGGGTGTTTGTAGAGGGCTGTAGTGACTTTCAAAAGTGTAGGCCTCTAGATAGCTGTGAGGCTCTGTGTGTTACTATACAATTATTCTGAGATCCTCTCTGGCCTAAATCTAGGAGAATAGAATCTGGTGGCAGAAAAGAACCACATTTGATTGACATGGCTTAAATGCAGAGTTGTGATGAGCCTCCTGGTTACTGTTCAGACAATCCTAGCAGAAGAGTGTTCCTGTAACCAATCATAAAACCTTAAAATCATAGAATGATTTGGGTTGGAAGGGATCTTTAAAGGTTATTTAGTCCAACCCCTCTGAAATGAACAGGGACATCTTCAAGAATTCAGCTGTGAAGTGGTTCCGGAATTGCCTTCAGCTGTGTCTGTCCCAAATTTCTGCCAGGGAGTTACTGTGCCTATGTGAGCTGCTCCTGTGCCCTCTTGTGAGGTCAGCTGTATTAGACCTGCTCTTGCAGAAGTGCATGGAGATGAGTCTGTTGATTAGGCGTGATGTTGGTAGTACCCATCGAAAGCAGAGCACAAAACCTTTTCTTTTGTGAGCATTTAAAATCAACCGTGGCTGTAAAATGGAGGTGGTCAGTCTTTGTGCCCTGTGGTGCCAAGTACTGAGATACTGAAAAGGCTTTGTGTCCTGGACATACAGGAGGAATTTTCATCTTAAAGAATTTAAAGGAAAATTTTCGGATGTATCAGTCTTCTTGTGAATCATCTTGTGGATGTTGAAGGACTAACAAATTAAGGAAACTTCTGTTAACAATATATTGGGTGCTGTGGGCTACTACTTATGCTGTTGTTGGTCCCTTTTGAGCATAAACACTTCCTAAAAATTTAATGGGGCAGAAATAAAGCTGGGTTTCTGGTGATGGGCAGTTCAGATCCCATCAAACGAGGTAGAGTTAAAACTAAGTGTTGATGGCACATGCTGAAGAGCATTTCTCAGGTTTGACAGTAATGTCTGTGGGCTGTGCTGGGCTCATCTAGGGGATGAGACTGTGGAGCCCATACAGCAAGCTGAGTCTCTAAATTTCCAGGCTGAGTGTGTTGGGTAGCAGATGGACATCTGTTTTCAAAGAGCATCTTTGTAGGACAGAGCAACTGCCTGTCTGTCTATTCAATGCTGTAGCTTCAGACAGTGGAGAAATTATTCCAGTTTCTTATGTCCTCATTGTTTTGCATTGAAAATTCTACATCTTCAAAAGAACAATTCACCTCTACTTTCTTCTTGTTTCAGCTAATTGGGCTAGTTCTTAATATGTTGAGGATTATTACCTGGACCCCTTACATTCTTGTGCTGCAGGATCTCTTTCCTCCCTGACCTCAGTGTTACAGGTTTCACACATTGTATCTCTTAAAAGAGGCTAGCACCTTTGAAAATTAGAAGATGGGATAGAATCTGGTCAAATCTTGTGGTGTTTTAGGTCAGCTGTCAGTGATAGTAACTTGATCTATGGCAAATCTTTCCCTCCCTCTCTCCAGGGTGCCTGCTCTGTCTTTTGCATGCCAGTGAAGCTGATATGATCCAAATTAACTTTTTCATCTGTTTGCATTTATTTTCTGAGTCATGAGAGGTCCTCAGGACCCACAGAATTAAATGTTGTTTCCCTTTCTAACACCTTTTGTATGGTATCAAAAATGTATCTTTTTATTCTTTCATGGGATCAGATGCTGTTTTTTTCTATGTTAACATGCTGCTGGGTATGCAGCGCATCATGGGAATAACACGGAGCTGCACAGTCAGCAGAGGAGTGCTCATTATTTTGATGTCTGCTGCAAAATGGTGGCTCCTGCTCTAAATTACTTGGTGAGGTAATTGCTCATCTTCCAAGATGTTTTCCTTTCTCTGTGTACGAGGTCTTTTAATAAGATAGGAAAGCACAAGTTTTTTTGGGCCAGGTTGCATCTGACTTCTGACCGGATCCTTTAGTTTCAGTGATATATGAAGGACAGCTGGGGTGGTAGGTAGAAGCAGAGATGTAAAATCCCAGGACTCACCGCTGGCAAAGCAGCAGGATTGTTGTCAGTCTCTGAATTACACTGCTGTGACTGCTGTTTTATGCTTTTAATGTAAACAGCATTTTTTTTATGCAATGGCTGATGGCCAGTCTTGACCAAGGGATGCTGCTGCTCTTTCCGGCGCAGAAGGGACAGAGGGTGGCGGCAGGCGATTGATCCACCTATTCAATAGGCAGGTGCTCTTCCTTGAAATGCTGTCTGGAGAGAGGTTTTGTTATTTGATGGTTCAATACTTTGCTTTGGAGCCATTTCGTGCCACAGAGCAGGAGGATAAGAGAGAATTTCATTAATATGAAATTGGCCATCCCAAGGCTCTCCAGCACTTGGGGGATGCATTGGTCTCTTCCCTTGGCTATGAGGACCGGGGAGGAAACAGCAGGAGTTCTGGCTTGCAGTAGAAAACTCACTCTGAGTGTGCTGCAGGGCCCTTCCTGCGCAAAGCAAAGTCCCGGCTGTTCTCCTTCAAAGGTCTAAAAGCAGCTGAAATGAGACTGCAGGGGAATTTAGCAGTTTAATCCAAGACTGCATCTGCAGACCTTGCTGAGTTGTCGCATGCCCTTGCATGCTCCCTGCTGTGCCCAAGCCATTGACAGGGCTGAGCCATTTGGTGCCCAGCTTGTACCTTGAGATGGGCCAGGATCCAGGTATGAAGAGTGTCTTCTAGCACAGTCCAAGAGGCACCTTTGACAGCATGTGACACGTTGTGATTGCGGTTTGGTTACCATCATCTTTTAAATGATGGTCCGTGGGTGCCAGTAAAGGCAGGGATTGCTCCCTTTCTGCGTACTGTTAATTAAAGCTTTTACCTGGAAAGGTTATGTCATGGTGCAGCTCACTTAGCCAGGGCAGACTAGCTTGTATCTGTCGTTCAGGATAACCCTTTGGCTGCTGTTTGTGAAGGTGTCTTTTTGGCTTCCTTTCACGGAGAGTAGGTGTATTGGTTCTCTGAAGCCTTCTCCATATACTGTGTGAGCAGCAAATGTCTTAGGTCTTTTGCATCCAGGTAGATATGTAGTGGAAGCTGCTACAAAAGATAGTTTTTGAGTCTGGCTGCAGGTTTCACCACCTTAAAAATTTGATCCTGAATAAATGTCTTTATATGTGATTTTCTGCAGAGTATTAGTAACCCCCTGAAATTGTCTTTAAAAACCAAGAAGTTTAGAGGTGAGAGCATAGCTAAGGTCCTACTTATAAACCCCAAGCGTTTATCACAGTCAGAGTCAAAATAGCCCCCAGTACATGAATGACAAGCAGGTGATAGCTGAGTAAATGAATGCATTTTCTGTTACATCCTAAACTTGATTTCTAGCTGATTTTATTTGTGCCTGTGATGGCCAAGCTGCGTACATCTGTTAGCATCCCACTGAGAGGCCAGTGAAGCTGCTTGCACCCAAGAAATTCCTGAATAGATGCACTGCTGAAATTAAGGGAGGGAGTTGTGGGGAGTAAAAACAGATTGTCACTGTTTCTCAACCAGGTGCTGGTTGAGCTTTGGGTTTGGTGATCTTAGGCTTTTTTCTCTTTTAAGGTGCAATATTAAAAGATTTAAGACCCTATGGGGTTTTCAAGCAAATTATTTTCTTCCTGAGTATGAGCACCCAAGAGGCAGAAGCCCCAGGAGAGGTGAAAGCAAAGCATGAGCTACCTGTGTTCTGCACCTCTGTGGAAAGGAGAGCACCTTGTTACTTTTTTCACAGGTGTTTTTGCTTGTTTGGAAAGTAACTGGAGCTGTGTTCATGAATATTTGAGGTTGTAAGGTGCCTGTTGAGGGCTGGAGGGAAGTAGAACCAAGGAAGGGCAGGCTTTGTGGGAGCCAGAGGGGCAGAACAGGGAGCAGCCCCGGCCCTGCGTGGTTGTCTCATCTCTCTTACGGTAGTAGACTTCTTATTGGGATGAATGTGCTTTGAAATATTTATTGCCCTGTTTAAATATTCATTGCTGCAAAGGCAGCGCAGCCTGATGGCAGCAGTGGAGCCTCAAGGGACAGGGGCCAGAGCAGTCCCTGGCATTTCCTTTCAGTAATATGATAAAAATATATTAAAAAAAAATAATCGGGCATTCCCCCACTGCAAGATTGACAGGAGCACTCAGGCATATGTCCCAGTGTTTCCTCTTGTGCCAGAGACTTGTATTTGCTCTCAGGCTCATATGCTGGGGTGCTGCTCTTGGTTGCCAGATGCTAATGCTTTTTTTTTTCCAGGCCTGTATCCTGGAGTGAATGGCTTTGTTTAGCCTGACACTGTGAGTGTGAAAGGGGATGTACAGAAGGGCAAACTGACAGGCTTAAAAGGGTTTAAGTTTTGCATAGCCTGTGGTTTTGTCTTTCTGTAGGTGTGCAAGGAGGGAGAAGAAAAAGGAGCTTTAATGCACTTGGCTGTGGGAGGTGGGGATCTGCTGTGAATTATGGCAGGGTAAACTTCTAGGGAATTCATGTAGTAATATATTAAGGGAGCTGCAGATGCTGACAGATATGCCCTGACATGAGATGCTCTTATATCAATTTAGATTTTAAAGTTTATTGATTTAGCTTCAGTAAAATAGAGCAGTTTAAAAGTAGGACTGTCAGTGGTATGCAGTAGTTTAATGTGAATATTTTGGAAGTTGCTACTGTTAAACACATGCTTTGTGTCCCAAGGCATTGACATGGTGGTGGCAAGGGAGAGCAGCATGTTTCCAGTGGTGCGGCTGAATGTGGGGGCTGCAGGAGTTGCTTTAGTGATACCCAGCCCAGGAAGAGGCTCTTGAAAGGTGGTCAGATGTGCTGCTGACCTCGAGCTTTACCTATGAGCTGTGCAGGTGGCCCTTGTAGGGAAGAAGTCTATACTGTTTCATGGTTACAGCAGGAATGTGGTAAACATACATTAGCTGGAAGGCCTGGGGAAAAGAGGCTTTAAAAGGATTATGTAACAATGGGAAAATCTTTTCTGAGATACTCGACAAGTTCACTATGTACGAATCAGCTTTATGCTGGCTTATGTGGGGATGCCCTAGAAGTTAAGTACAAGTGAAGCAGGTAGTGGCATTGCATATGCTAAATGTCCATGTAGCCTCTTTTTCTGGGATGAAGTGGCTTTCAGGTGCATTTCGAAGTTGCGCTTAATGTAGTGTAACGGTGGGCTGCTGTGAGAAGAACAGTCCCCCTCATCTCTGTGCCCTGGCCGTATGCTCAGCCTCCTCACCACTTTGGGCATTGTGCTTAAGCAGCTATAAAGCAAGACAGTTGAGTTTATGACCAAACAGATGACTATTGTTTGAATTAATTTTCTGGCAATGGCTGTGGTGTGACTGGATCTCACAACAGCCGGGGAGGGAAAGCGCAGTCCCTGATTCCAAGGCCGGTTGGTAGTTTGTCATGTTAGGTGGTACACAGAACTGCACCTATACTTTTCAATAGCTTATTCCTCTCCATGAGGTGAGGTCACTATGCTTATAAATGTGTATGCTGCTTAGTTTGATCAGCTTTAATTTATGTGCATTGACTTCCACCAGCTCTTGATAACTTTCCAGGGTATTGTCCTATAGGTCTGGCTTTAGGTTGTCTCTTCTGGCTATATCTGCATTGTTGTCCATTATGTCTCACTCAGGTACCACTGTTTTGGGTGATATCATGTTTTCAGCACAAAGACAGGAAAAGATGGAAAAGACGGAGTCCTTCTCACTAGCTGACTTAATGACTGTCATTTAGAAATCAGTAAACAAAATGAAATTGAGTCTTTTACCAGAGCTGAATTTATTAGACTCAACTTTTGGCTATTGGTTTTCTTGATTACTTTTTAAATTAGATTAAATATTATTAGCATCTACTTTATTTTCCTCACAATTAATACACGTTAATAAAATAATCAGTTACTTTTTTTTAATGATAAGCAAAATAAATTGGGCTTTTCAAGTTTTACAGTGTGCAGCCGTGTGGCTTTTTCCAATCTTGGGGCCATTTCTGTAGCTCTTTCATGTTCCCTTTTGAATTTTTAATTCCATTTTTAAAATTTGCGTATCAAAGCATGTATCTTACTGTTCTTCTGGCCAAGGCCACATACCCAAGTAGCAGTGCTTCCCACACCCTCAGATTGGTAATATATCTGAAAGCTGTAGTCAGTCTCTGTACCAGGCTGCTGCACTGGTGAGTTGCTTCTCTACAACTCTCTGCTCCTTTCCAGAACCTCTGCTTTCCAGGACAAAGTGGAGGCTTCTTTGAAAATGGAAAAGTACTCTTGGAACAAATGACTAGCAAGAGATAGGAGAATGCTGGAATGGAAAGTAACTGTGGGAAGAAATCTGTGTTTTTAAACCGTCAAATTTCTGTTCTGAAATGTGTGCCAAGTCAGTCACAGACTTCCTCCGCCCCGCACCCTGAGAGCGGCTTGATATAATATTGTTGCTGTGTGACTGAGTCCTGGTACTCGAGTCACAGATGGGTCCGGTTTGCCTCATCTCATCTGCTGTCTTCTGCACTGAATTGTGAGTGTACCCACGATAGGCCAGTGGCAGGGAAAATGTGACAGGGCTGAGACGTTTGGCTGCTTGCATAAAAAAACCCCCAGAGCCTCAAGAGGAGCTCTGGTTTTGTGTTTAAATATGCTGCATACGTCTCGTTCTCCACCTTTGCTTCAGAGTCACGTCCGAACATGCAGCTCCTTACTGTGGTTTCTGCTAGCTCTGCAGTTCATTCCAAGGCACTCAGCGCTCTCCAATTGATTCCAGATGTGTTCTCCCCTTCCTGTTGCTTTCTCCCTTCTTCCTCCTTCTGCTCTGGCGGCAGAGTCAGGGCTGCTTTTTTCCTGTGTGGTGCTGGAGTTAATGCAGGCAGGCAGGAAGACTTCCCTGCTGTCCGCTGAAATCTGGGGAATTGAAGGGGCCAGTATAAGTGAAGCTGCCTTACAGGGCTTTGGGGTTTGTCCTTTCTCCCGGAGCCAAGTCAGCTCAGAGCAGCCCCTCTGCACATTCACTGCTTCCTTCAGCCCATTGTCTTCACAGCAGGGGAGAGAAGGACAGGAAAGCCTGATACCAAAAGTGATCTTCAAAATCACTATAGTGATTTTCTCTCTATGTTTCCAGAGCAAGAAGAAAGAAGAGAGATTTGGAAGAGTCTGTTCCAGATAGCTGTGTCACATAGCAAGGGCTTTGAAAAATTCTTGTCACTGAAGTAGATGCAAATCTTTCTAAGGGGCTGAGTGAGCTTCATGAGGGTTTAAACATTCAGGAAAGCCATCTGAATTCTTGAGGTATGAGTCTCCACATTCACTGAGAACTTGGTGATGTACTTGCAGATGCAGAGCAGTAGTCTGTTTGCAGAGCAGAGACGTGATGAAAAATTGCTTATCTGTGCAGCTAGGTCCTTGATTTGGGTTGGAGAAGCAGATACTGGTTTTCTGAAATATGTCAGCTGGAGAGTTACCCTCTCCCTTGAAACAAGTTGTTTGAAGTGAGCAATCTGATTGCAGAATTAGCTGAGGAGACGATAACTGTGACACTACCTTGCCAGCCTGGTCAAGCGATACCATGGGGCCAGGTGGTATTTTCTTCCCTGTTATATTTCCATGTTCTGTAGCCCTTCTTTTTTTAAGGAGCACCAGGAACCACTGGTTAGCTGTCTGGAGCAGAGGATCAGCACAGGCAGGTTTTCTGTGCCACCTAAAGTATCACATAGTGCCCAGGTATCCTGTTGCAACCATGGACCTCTCCTGAAAAGCAGTTACGCATTCCTTCCCCACCACTGGCCTCTGGTTTCCTCTGCTTCCCTGAGAGAGGATCCATAGTCACGCAATGGAGAGTGTGATTGGTTTGCTAATCTGCTGAATGGCTGATGACAGCTAGTTTGGATTAAACATACGTGACACATCTGCAGCACACTGTTCCTTAGTTGTGACTCATTTCAATTCTGGTCCCAGAGAAGGAACTTAGCCCTCTTTGCCTGACAGAAGAGTAATTCCCTTGTGTGGGACATGCTTCTGCTGCCCTGGGTGCTTGTTGGATTAACGGAGGACTTGATTTGTAGTATTTTGAGGCATTATTTTCATGCTGATTTGTTGAAAGTTAGTTGTCTCATGGAAATCTTTTTTTCCCTGAGAATGTTTGACTATGAATGTGAAGTGGAAAATAGTCACTTGGAATGTTGCAGGGCTGGGAAGAACACAACCGGGGTAGGTGCTAAAGGACCAATCTGGACCAAAAAATTGAGCCTGAGCTTTTCTCTTAATTGCTGGCTTTGTTGCTGAGGATATATCCGTCCTGGTGACTTTTTCCTTTGTTCTCGACCCTTAACCCCTTTTCCCCAATAATTCTCAGAGGTAGTTAAATTCCTAATATGGAATGCAAACAGATGTTGGGACACTGATGTCTCTCAAAGCACAATTCTCTCTAATCAACCCCAGAGAGCATGACTGGATTGAAAGCATTTGTTGGGATGCCTTTGTGCTAGTAACAATTAATTTTTTTTTTCTCTGATTTGGGAACAATGTAGTTTTCAGGTTCAGAAACCAGTGCTTTTTAAAATCTGAAAGGTATGTTTCAGGTTGGTAAGTAGATGTGGCCCTGCACCTTATTAATGTAGTATAACTCTAAAGCTTTGGCTGTATCCAACAGGAAGCCTCTTTGCAGGTTGCCTGAGGGCATCTTACCAAGTGTGCATGCATTCAGCACTGAGAGCCTGTGTTTGTGCATAGGGGTAGAGCAAAAGTTGGCCGTTACTGGAAGTGATGATAGCATGGGGATGAGTGAGTGCTTCCTATGTATAACAGTAAGATAAGACTAACTTTCTTTCATCCTTTCCTACAAGAGGGGAGCTTGAACTTCTTTTCCATAAAGTTCTTAAATGCATTTTTAAAAAAAAAGGCCAGCTGCTTTATTTTACGGAACACTTTTTGGTGGCCTGGAAAGATAGAGTGTGTATTGGAAGGTAAGTTGTCCTTCCCTTGCTTTACATATCTAGGAAGGGCAAGATTAGATAATCTAGTGCAAGCTTGCACCAGGAAGTTGAAGGAGACATGCCTTTAAATGGTTAGATAGATGCAAGTGTGAGTGCAGGCATCTCTTTTTAGCTTTTCTCTTTTTTTTACTGGTGCAGGATTAGCTTATTGAGGCTTAACTTAACCCAGTGCAAAAGGCATTTCTTGAGTGATTTCATCTGACTTAAATTTTAAAAAGTGTACCCATGAACTTAACTTCCTTTTATTTTGACAAAATTACCATAGAATTCCAGCAGATGTTTCCAGAACTACCTAGATTTAGAGTTTGCCTTTGGGAGGATTCAGGAGGAATTGCTCTTGTACCCATGATAGTAGAGTCAAAATCCAGCATCCTTTTCTATTACCACAGTGTGTCATAGATCAAATGAAGATCAAGCTCCAGATGTGCAGATGAAATACAGAACCTCTTATTACTGTGATCCTCTTCAAGGTGCTTTTATGACCAACCCACACCAAGAAAGAGTGTTGATTTTGTCTGTCTTGTCCTAGACACACAGGCATGTCAGTCTTGCTCTCTGGAGTTACAGAAATGCCTTTGTAGTATGGAGAGAGTCAGGTGAAGGTCACATACCCCTCTGAATCCAGAAACGGGTTAGTACAAAGATGAAGGATATGAAATAGTTACATCCTCTGTATATATCCTTTTTACCCCCAGATTTCTTTTCTGCAGGCATTTTACCCACTCTTCCCATTCAGAAGCTAATCTGTAATGAAATGGCCACAGTGCAGAAAGTGTTATTGCTGCATTTTGGGTTATAGAGCTTGTAACATGTTTGTGGGGACCTTCAGGGTTGCAATGGCTAAGTCACTGTTTTGCGGTTGTGGAATGTTGGAAAGCCATGACTTCATCATTCTATACATCACTTTGTCTTGTGTGTGAGTATCTTCATGGCCCTAAAGAGCAAAAGCACAGTTTTAAAAACCCAGGTGTAGATTTCGTGTGCTGTGAGAGCCACCAGTGTAGGGTGGAAGTTATCTTTGGTGTAATGAATGCCCCAGCCTGTGTTTCTTTCTGCAAGGCGTAATGCTGGAGTTCCTGGTAGGTGTGGGGAGCATCATTCACACTGCTTTGTATCCATTCCCATTTGCGAAGAAAGTGCTTGTTGATACATTTGTTATCAGCAGACAAATTGTGGGATTTCCTGTGGAGAGGGTTAATGCATGCTGGAGGCTGCAGCTCCCTGGCAGTCTGAGCTCATCCAAGCGCTTGTGCCCATGGCCCTTCCCTCCTCAGCTTCTCCACCCCCTGTCCTTTCTGGCTCTGGTTCTCCTCCAGCTCTTTGCCAAGCTGTTTCAGCGCTCTTAACTGGGAACAAAACTAACCTGGCAATAAAAAGTGAGTAATTTTTTTTTTTTTTTTTGTGGGGTATGTGTTGAAAGGGCTCAGTGGTGGGCAAGCTGGCAGGGGAGAGAGGGCAGGAGTGCACAGCTGGAGGTGGGATGGTGGCAGCTCCAACCAGAGCCCCTTGGGAGCTGCAGCTGAGAACTGGGAAAGGAGACTGTTGGAAGGGGCTGGGAAAGAGATCCTGCTACAGCAGCTTTTTTGTTGATCTGTGAGAAGGGGTGGGGGGAACACAGCCCATAATTAATTAATTATTCTCATGCATCTAAGCAGCAGCCTTGTATGGTAAGCCCTTTCTCTCCTGTCCGTGTACAGCCAGGGAGCAGTGCTTTCCATGTTTGATGCTTGCATCCCTGACAGGAGGCTGTGACCTGGGTTCTAGGAGGGACAGCACAGTCCCTTGCATTCCCCTCACTCAGAAGGATCCCTTTCTTACAGAGAGCTGAGGGTGGGCAGCGGTTTCACGTTCCTGCCATGCTCTTCAGATCCCAGCTCCAAACATTTTTGCTGTTTACAGAAGGGATTAGGTTAGTGCAGAGAGCAAACAGTTGTAGCCTGGAACTCTGGTCTTCACAAACAGGTTAATTGCCTCCGTTAGCTGCAAGTCAGTTGCTTCAAGGATTCATAAAATTAGTTCAGTGAAGTCATATGTATTAGAAACCCCATTCCACTAATAGGCTTATACTCACATCTATGTCAGTGATTTGGGGGTTAGAAGAGTTCAAAGGCATTTTTAAGAGATTGTTTGATGTTTATATGCTGTACCATTTCCCTGCACCTTTCTGTGATGCTGATGACTCACAGCAGGGTTATGGATAGCACAGACCAGCTACCTTGTGGCAGCTTGCCACATCTACACAGAAATTGTACTAGTTTAGCTTTAGCAGGAGTATAATTTTTATTAGGCTTTACTATTTATGCATATTATGGTATAGCAATACAGAAGAGATCTGGAGCTGCATTGCTATAAGGTTCCTTTTATATCCCTCTACTTACACGCATTTCTCTAATGAGAAAAACAAAATGACTCCTTCACAGAACAGACTGATCTTTGACAGATTATGGAAGCAGGAGGCCTTTGTGTGCAATTCTGGTGTTCGCTCTTGGCGCTCCAGTGCCGTGATCTTGGATCACCACCTGCTGTCTGCTGAAAGAATTCATTCTGTGTCACATTTGCTGAACCATGTTGCTCCTTGTTGAGTTGTCGTCCCCAGCTCCCACCCTTCCGCAAGGTACCACCACGTGCAGTTACTCATCAGTTACTCATCATTCCTCTGCTTAGCTTGGAGCTGCAACGTTCAGTAATAAACTTAAAACTGCATAAGCTCGTAAGAATGTGTCCCCATTAGGGATTTTTCACTGCTTTAGCTAATTTGTTTTTTAAACAAACTGTGGGATGGGTTTGTACCGATGTGTGTAGGCAAACCTCTCACTTAAGGAGGAAAATTGGCACCTGCGAAGATGTGACTGGACCTTTGTAGGGCTGAGAACAGGGGCCTGAAAGCAGAGCCCAGATGGGTAACCATATCCTTCTTGTGCCCTGAGGGCTTGGGTGCTCATGAATCAGATGCCAACATTTTGCAAGGGGGCAGCTGCTTTGAATTCCTACCTGATATGAATGAATGATTTCTGTGGCAACAGAACAACAGAAGGAATAGAAAACACAGGAATTATTGCTTTTCTTTGAACTGTAGGTTAACATACATCGTACCTGAGTGGTTTTTTTGGTTATTTTGGGGTGGGTTTGGTTTTTTTTTTCTTTTTTTTTTAATAGGAGCATGGGTTTATTACACTGTTTCACTTGCAGTGAACAGCCTTTCCCAGTTTGATCATGGGATGGCAGCTATCATGGTTGGTGCATGGCCACAAAAACTGGCAGAGCTAATCAGTTAATCTGGCACTGCCCAATTTCTTCCTGCAACCAAATGTCCCTCACACTTACCTCCTGGAGACTGGCAGTCTGATGCTTTGTGACCAAGAGAGGTGTCTGTTTGCTCCTGAACATTGACTAAAATTTACTTCCTACCATCACAGAAGTTTAAGATGGTAGTAGTTTTTGCAGGGAGCTGCAGCCAGGTTTTCGTAGTCCTGTGGTGGCATCCTTGTGTATGTTTGGGGATGGTGACTGCTCTTGGACATGCCTATCTGGGTTTCTTGTTGCATTTAAGTAAATTTTTAAGACATCTTGATGAGCTAAAACAGGCAGGGCTGGCAATGCAATGAGCTATGTCAAGATTGGGTAGACAAAATACTTCCCTTACTCAGAAATTTAAGGGTTTTTTTCATGCTCTCTGTATCTCCTGAGAAGTGGGAGAAGAAGCACCCCTGACTGACAGAATTTCATGTGGTGGTTTAGAAGTATGGAAAGGAGTTCTGGTTCTATGTTTAAAGGTTATTGGAATTTTTGTGTGTGTGTGTGTTCTGTGTTAGCTCTTGAAAATATGAAGTGTTGTGTAAATGTTGAAATTTGGTAGAATAACAGAAGAGGTAGAATCTCCTCTGGGTTTGGAGGATATCAGTATGCTGTGAAAGCTGCAGAAATCTCATCAGGAGTCCTTTTCTGTTTACGCTAGTGGAAACAGGGAAAAAAGTAATTCTAAAGCATCAAAGGAAATTAAAATTACAAAAAAAAATCAGATGGGAAATATGTCCATAATCATATCAAGAGAAAAATAATTTGAGATACAGATACTCCATGGGATGATGAAAACTGGACAAATATAATAATGATATCTCTAGATAACCTGAGACATTAAATGAAGGATGCATTTGTACTAAAAGATATGATTTTTGCATGTTAGTGTGATTTGAGAAGTGGGGGAGTGACAATGGTATTAAAAACATTTTATTCTGCACCAGAAATCCTTCTTTGAAAAATCTTAGGAAGATTAGCGAGAAGTAATAAAGTTACCAGGATATTTTGGCTTGAGAGGTGTGATTAAACTCAAAATAAATATGTATTATCAAAATGCCACAAGCAACAGAGGAGAGAGTAAGCATTTTTCATCCTTCAAAAATCTGTAGATAATTGAAGAAGGGGGGAAAATATTTAAAAGATTGAAATGCATTTAAACTGAAAGAAACAGTAGAAACGGAGGAGTAAAAACACTGAAAATATGAGTGTATAAGGTTCATGGGCTGGCATTTTAAAACATCTAAGAGTGAGGTTGAATGCTGGACTATGTCCTTTGGGGAGCAGCCCTGCACTGTTGACAGGATGGCAGAATAGGCTTTATTTAGGGCTAATCAGCATTCTCTTCCTCTGACCTGGGATGCTGCTGGCTTGGAAATCTGGCTTGTTCTGAGGAGACTGGAAATAATTTCTGCTCCTCCATTTTTCTTGTGGAGGTTTTTTACGTTGAAAAGAAAAAGTCAGTTTCCTATTTAGCTCCTATTTGAAACATAAGAAAGCGGGGCAGACAATGTTGGCTGTATGGAAGAACTCAGATCATCAAATACAATGAAATACTGTAAACAGAAGAGCTTGGAAAGGATACAGTAGATAGAATGGAGCTGTCATGTCCGGGGATAAACAGTCTGAGCAGGTGAGCAATAGGATTACTGATACCTGGTTTGCAGTGGGGTGGCCATTGTTCTGCCTGTCCTGCCTCCTGCTTTAGAACTGCTTCAGAGTCAAAAGTGGTTTGCTTTGTAGCTCAGAATAGCAAAGTAATGAGCGGAACTGGAGGGCTGGTGGAGCTGCTCCCCTTTTCTGAGGGGGAAACAAAAATCCTGTCCTGCTTTCAGAAAATGTGCTTGGTGCATGAAAAAACCTCCGCAGAGCTGCAAGCACACAACGCAGGGCTGCAACTGCTTGGAGGAGTGCGTGCAAGGAGCTGAGCACCGGCCACGGCTGGCATGCTCGCCTGAATTTTTCTTTCTCAGATAAAGCTGTGGAGTTTGTGTTCCTGTAGGCAGCAAGGCTGGACTTGAAACTGTCCGTTCTTCAGCATGGGCCAAGGCTGCAGCTCGGCTCTGCTAAGTGGTATTGAATGCCCTTCCCTCTCCTTCTCCCCAGCTGCGGGAGTGCATGGCCACGTGGCCCCCAGGGGAAGCAGACCAGATAGACTAATGTCAGAGCAAATTTGGGATTCAGCCAGTGTCTGAATGACCTGGTACTGGCTGGAGGTGCACTGCGTTTATCATTGTTTCCTCTGCCCGGAAGGGAAAGCTGCAGGTAGGCTGATAAAGGGGCTGAAAGGTCTGTCCAGCTTCTTTGGAGGTCCGTCAGCCCCTGCATGCTCTATGCTGAAAGGCTGCTTGGTTATTCCCACTCTGCCTTTCCTATCCATGGGATATGGTCTGTTTCGATTTACTCCATTGATTTAAGCATGCTGGTGTCAGAATAGCCTCAAGCACCTTCAGGCTTTGTGGGGGAGGACCCAGGGCTGGAACTGCAACCAAAATTTAAAATCAGGATTAGTCTGTTGACACACACATAAATCAAACAGCCCTCCTATCATAAATCTTTTCTGTGGATTTTTTTTCTGCTGCGGCAGTGGAAAGCAGTAGGGGCGGTGCAGCAGCCTGGGCTTCCCGGGGTTGGGCTTCAATGTCAAGGCTGTTCTCCTTCACCCCGGGTGGCTGAATGCAGCTCCCCCCTTGGTGAGATCCCTGCAGAGGTTGCAGGGCTGCATGCTTTTTTGTTTTCTTCTTGTGGTTTTCTGACGTGGTGGGGTAGTATCTTTATTGTCTTCTGGGGATATCTTTTGCATGGTCAGCTCTTTGTTTCTGAGTCATCTGATTGGTGTTAGCTACATCTAAGACAGCACTAAAAGCTTCTAAAGAGTCTGCTATGCAAGAGGTCTCTGTGGGATACCCTAAGCTGAGGGAGGAGTGGGTAATTAATGCCTTGTGTGATTGTTGAGATGCTCAGGATTGGGAAAGAGTGACTGTGTGGCTGGCTTGGGATCTCAGCTCATTTCCCTACAGCTCTTTGGTGTCTTCATGCTTGGGCCAACAAGAAGCAAATGGGTTATTCCAGCAACAGATACCTGTACTCTGAACGCAGTGCTGCCAGGGCAAAGGAGGGGGCTTCTGCACAGATGGATTTTAAAAACTGTACTTTTTATCACTGTAACATAACAGAGAGGTATGCTCTGAACCACATGATCGGCTTGCTTGTGAGCAATGAGGGTCAGGCTGGAGGAGATGGACCCAGTTAATAATGGTCCTTTTAGGGATGTTGAGAAACCCTGTTCTTCTGTGTTTCCTTCTCTGTTCCAATGTGTGAGTGCCTCTTCCCTTTTCTGAAATAACACCTTACTGTGTGTAAAGCTTTGTGTGAGATCACAGGGGTATGCAGTCTGCAAACCCTGTAATTTGTTCGCTATATGCCACCCAGTAGCAAGAAAATTGCCCTGAAAAGATTAAGAAAACAGTGTCATGGCTCAGAGGAGCAAGGCATGCGCTTTTTGATAAGAGAGATAATAGAAGACTGTGGAATACTATGGTGACGGTGGGTGGGATATTCACATGAACGTGTGTGTTGTTTCTCAGGCTGATGTTTTGATCTGTCTTCTGTAGTATAAAGCTGTTTTCTTCTTTTTCCTTTCTTTAGGGTAACCAGGAGCCATCAGCAACTCCTGATGCAATGGTGCAGCCATTCACCACAATCCCATTTCCGCCACCCCCACAGAATGGGATTCCCACAGAGTATGGGGTGCCACACACTCAGGACTATGCAGGCCAGACCAGCGAGCACAATCTGACACTCTACGGAAGCACGCAGCCGCATGGAGAGCAGAGCACGAACACAGCCAGCACACAGAACGGATCTCTTGCGGTAAGTGTACGAGGCTGCCCAGCCAGAACAGCACAATGCTTTGGGGAAAGCAGCCACTGATGAGATTGCTGTTTCTCAAGTGTGTAGCAAACCATCAGTAGACTTGAAAGGAAAGAATTATAAACAAAATGTGGCTTCTGACCTTCCATAACTGGGTTTCCCTTTTTGCATGTTCCCCTTGTAAATTAGTGCCTGCAGAGAGCAGTAGTACTTGAAATCATGATCATGGTGGTTTTACCGTGGTGGCGTTGTCCAAAGACAGTCTCTTACAGAAGTGTTAATTACTTTGTGTTAATTGGCGAATTGTTGAAATAGATGTGATGGAGGCACATTCTGGAGGGTTGACAGTACAAAGAATTAGGGTGAGCACATGCATTTTAGGTGTAATCCCAATGTGGTTTTGTTTTCAGGAAGGTAACAGAGTAGAAAATTACTTTTCTTCGACTTTCTGAAGATGGCAGGGAGCTTTGGGGGGCAAGGTTAGGAGATGAGCTCTCAGCTACTGGTCTTCCATTTGCCAAACTAAGATTGTCATCTTATATATTTTCTTTCTTCTTTCCATGGCCTGGAACTGGCACTGGGCAACATGCTGGCAGATTATCCCAGGAAAAGCTTTATCCACCCCTTAAGCCACTTGCTAAGACTTAACTTCTTAATAAAGAGCCTTATGGTGAGAGCTTCGACGCTCAGGGGCGGATTTAATCTGTTAATGCTTTCAGTTTTACTTGTAGTTGGTGTTTGGCTTGTAGAGATTATTTTTTTTTCTCCTGGTAAGTACTGAATGAATTCAGTGCCAACAGTTGGAAGAACTGATAGTGCCAGCTCAAGTGTTCATGGTTCCTGATGTGTGCTTCTGCTCCTTATGCAATAGGCAGTGACTGCATGGTTGGCATCATTGGTCATGACTTCGATAAGATATCTTTGATTTCTGCCTGGGAATGCCACAACTTCGGCATCTTGAGGAAGAAAGAGTACAAACTTTGTAAGGCACGTTGGTAGTGTTTAAAAGGATCACAGGGTGCCATGCTTGGCAAAAAAAAGTAGATAAGGAAAGACCAGGCAGGAAATAAAACTTAAAGCTGATGCAGAAATGCAGGTCACTGTTTTAGCATCAGATTGTCCGATACCATTCCAACACGTAAGATTTGGATTGCCCATCTCCAGCATACAACTATCTCAGGCGCTGCCAGTTGGATGAGGAAGCTGGAAACAGGGAATAAAAACTAGGGCAGTGGCTTCCCCCATGTGTTTTTGCTGTTCCCATCCTTGTCCAGAGCTTAAGAGCATTTCTTTTTAATGGAAATGATGTGAGCCTTGACCTTGGATGTAAGCTCTTGCCAGCCTTCCTATTCCTCTTCCATATTAGGAACCATCTCTGTGGCTCTGCAGGGCCGAGCTCTGTGTTTCATCAACTAATGCTGGCTCCAAGGAGCCCACAGCCTGTGGCTAGCCTGCAGGGAGGGACTGGGAGCCCATCTGTGCGGGAAAGTGTTGCTGGGAGACTGCTGGCAGGCAGTGGTGTTGCCAGGAGTCTGTGGAGGGAGCCTGACTGGTAGGGGTTTATCCAAGAAACAGACTGAATAACACACAGCACTTGTACTGGCTGTTGAAAACAGGTGTGCACGTCTGGAGTGATCGTTTGATGTGGTTGAAGATGTGCAAGCTAAGCATGCAGAGTCAGGCTTGTGGCCATAGCTGCCTGGGAAAGGCTAAGGGCACACACAAGGGCGTTGCTGTGGCTGCTATGGCTGGGACTGATCAAACCCAGAGGATCCCAGATGATGGCGCATGAAGAAACCTGTGGGAGCAGGGGTAAAAGTGCCTCAACAAGGGACTTTTCACACACCAGACTTTCACATCCACTGCATCCTGGATCTTCCAAGTCTCTTTATCTTTCTGTCTAGTACGCCTCTATGAAGTTATTTTGATTCTGTGGGCTGCCTTAGGATGTAATTCCTTGTAACTTTGCTTCTCCTCAGTACGCTGATTAATGATGTAGGACCTAGGGGGAAGCAAGAATGCTCAGTAGTTACTCAAGTTAAAGAATGCTGTTAAAATATAGCAGAACAGGTTGCTTATTTAAACATCTACAGCTAATGTTAAGCATTTTGTCCATCCCGTGTTCTGGCTATTACTTGTTGGACACATATGTTCAGCCCATGTGGAATAGACTGTTATGCTTTAAGGTATCTTCTTCTTTAACTGTCTTGCTCAAACAACAGTCCTAACTTTAATAGAGTATAAAACCTTCACAGTGTGATATGAGCCTTCCCTCCCATTATTGTGACTGACAAGTGCAGCTTCTATGACATGTGTGAAGGCAATACCCCAGACTCTACAGCCAGTGGATTTTTTAGCTGCTGACTTGAAGCCTATGCTCCCATGGGATGATTCAGAAATTCCTTCAGCAGGACAGATAAGTTCCCTGCTTGCTTTTAAGAACAAGGCCTGTGATTAGTCATGTTGTCAGGACAGAGGGAGATAGCAAAAGGTGTGGTCAGATGGTGGGGATTTCCTGCTTTTCAGGCTGTTAGCCTTTAGGATAATTGCAACAGTAACAAAGAACATGGGGATAGCTTAAAGATTGCTCATGGAAAGGGGGCTTGATCTTGTTGGTAGGATGTTACACAGCAATGTAATGTGGTCTGTAACAGGGTCCTTAAGACACAGGGTGGGAGCACCTTTTCATAGAAACTTGCCTACTTAGCTGGAATGATTTGAGCTTAGTGGTGGTGTCTGAGTTAGTAGACAGGGTTAATAGGTCTGGGAGCCTGAGGTCAAAGATCAGCAGTGAACTTATGTAAAATAAACTTTGAGAGTCAAAGTCCATGTCTTCCTACACAGTCTAAAACCCTGAACAAAGGGGAATGACTGGTTGGTGTTATGAGCTGAGGATGAGCTTGGCTATGGAGGTCTGAATGAAGCGGAAAGCATTCAGAGGTCTCAGGATTGGGACATGGAAAAGAAATTGGCACAGTAGTTGGTGTAATACAAACAGCTTCATGTTTTGGAATCTCTATTTTAGGATCAAGTCTCATCTGTAGGGCTTTGTTTCTTGCCTGGCATGTGGCAGGAAGACCTCTCGGTCTTCATGTCCAGGCATCTGTGCTTTCTCTTGATACTGTCCCAAAGCATAGCTGAAAGACCTGGATTAAAAATAGGCTGAGGTACAGGACCATATTTGGCTTACTTGGTCTGCCTGTTGCAGCCCTTCTCTTAAACAGTTGATGCTCAGCATTTTAGTTATGGTGCTGGGTTGCCTGGTTTCTTCCCCCTTCTTGGTTTACCTTAGTGCTCTTATCCCTAATGGAAACACCCAGCACAGTTAGCTGCAAGGGGAGATGCTAATTAGGCTGCAGTACCTCTGGCAGCTGAGCTGATCTAAGAGATTCACTGCTGTCAGAAAGGAGAGATCTGGCTCCAAGCGCAAACTCCCACTCCTATTTGCTGTCTCTGGCATTCCTTACGTGAGCCACTTTAATTCACTGACCTGGCAGAAAGCTGTCCAATTCTTTTGCTAGGTTAATGAATTAGAGCAGCTCTTGGAGGGATCCAGCAAATGCTGTTGTTGCAAGGTAAGCATGTGGAGAGCGTGGCCAGAAGCCGAGAGCAATTGTCAGCTCTCTGCATCTCCTGGTACTCTACCCGCAGAGGGAAGATTAATCATCTGCTGAACTAAAAAAGCTTGCTTGATAGTAAATGCAATGCACTTAATACTGCAAGCTGATTATTCAACTTGTTTCTCTTGTTAATGTCAGAGGGAAGAATTTGTATGTCTGTATAAATTATGGAATGCAGCTGGAGGTATAGAAGTAGAGGAATAAGTTTATGTAAATTGCTTCACATGAAAATGGCAGGTGCTGTCACCTTGGTGTTGTATTGTCATGAACCAGTATAAAACATTATTTAATTACAGAGCATCATGTCTCTACTTCTTGATGTGGTGTACTGAAACGTATTTAACTTGTCCGCTGTACCATAAAGGGATATTGACTTTCAAATTCTCAAAGAAGACACATTTGTGGTGGGGGGCCCATATGTGTCCTGTTCAGAAGCAAGACAGGGAAGGTGCTTGGTCGTCTGGCTCTGCCTTGTACATCTAGCAAGGGCTTTGAAAAAAGAGAGCCAACGACACCAAGGCTTCCTCATCTGACTTCTGCAACACATGGACAATGTTATAACGATGACTTCCCCTTGGGTGTTATGGCCTAGACTGAATTTGCAGAATTTTCCTCTGTAATTACTTTTCATCCTTTTAGTAATTAAAGCAATTGCTCATGTGAGGTATTTCAGGTGAAGAATATGTTTAATGAATATTGTCAGTTATTTTCTGATACTGCTGAGCAGGTGGACATGAGGAAGAACTTGCTTCAAATAAGTAGTTTGCTGCTGATTCTTTGGCCACCTCAGCTTAGAAATTGCTGTCTTGAGTTTGCAAACCCTGACATTTAACATCAAGAATTTCCTTTGAATATGAGGCAGATTGTCAGCACTTGAAGATTTGTGTCTAGTGTGGCAGATTTAAAAATGAGAAATGGGAAATAAATCAGCAAGTATCATTATGTTAGAATATATAGCTGTGGTACTTCTGTGTATCTCTCAAAGGTTTTAGCAGATCTAGCAGAAGTACAGGGAAGGATAAAAGTGATGATGAATATGATATAGCAGGTTCTTTATGTGAAGAAATGAAATCTTCACTTAGAGAAAGAGCTGTCAGGAATAAAGGTATATGACAAGTACATAAAAGACTGGATGGTAAGGCAACAAAAATAAGGAGCTTTCCCATTTTCACTTACTAGGATGCACGTGGGAAATAATTGGGTGCTATGTATGAAAAAAGAACACGGTTTACTACTTATTTTATACTTATATCCATATAATCAAGAAATTAGCATTGCAGCACTTGTCCACGGGATGCTTGGCAAGTTGAGACATCAGCTAGCTTAGTTTGCTGGAGAAAAGTCAGCAAGCATTTGCCTTGTTCTTGCATCCTTCAACAGATGCCACATATTTGTCTGCTGTTAGAAAGAAGATAATGGGCTGGATGGATCTTAAGTCTGTCACTATGTGGCAGTTCTTCTGCCACTGTCAATGGAGTGGTCCAGGGGTGACCACTATGTTGGGAAATTTTGCTGTCTCCTTCACCTTGTCAGGGCATCCCTGTTTTGTGAGGAATGGGCTGGAACTGCGCACAAAAGGTTTGACAATCTGACCAGCAGAACAGGCATTTCAGGGGGTTCCATTTCACCACTTCCTTGAGAGGGAAAAGAAAAAAAGCACTAAAGAGTACTGTTAGAAATACCCATCTTTGGGTTGAAAATGTTACTGGGCACATCAGAGGTGTTGTGCAGCATAGGTAGCAAAGGTCCATATATGCTTTCCTATGTTAGGTTTGTGTTCTTTAATGACGAAAGTAAATAAAATGACTTAAGCTTCAGTATGTCTGAAAATAGGTAACTAACAAAAATATATATCAGAAAAAATATACCCTAAATTCAACTGACTGTATGGAAAATAGTAAAAAGCCTTGTAGAAGTTAATTGGTATATTCTTAGAATTTTTTGGTCTGCTTTTTTTAGCATGCTGAATATTTTGGATAATAGTTAATTGTGCCTGTAAGTAGCCCCCAATTTATTTATTTTTTTAATATAACACTGCTGGCATCTCTAAAAAACCAAGTACATGGATATAATTGTAACATTATATTTACTGCTGTTGAAAAGTGATAAATAGCCCTAAGGTCTTCCGTCTGCTGAACAAGTGTTTAAGCAGCTGAAGCTCCTATGGCCTTTGCTGTTGGATGTGTGCGACCTCAAATCTACTTTAGTAGAGTAGGGTTGGGGAAGGAGATGGATTTTGTGTCTAGGGCCTAATTCTTCACTTGTTTTTCCATGGAATCTCCTCAGTGAGTATCTGTTCATTGGTGGGTGGCTGGTTGTTTTGACACAGGTTCTTCACTAAAATTTTCCCAGTATCTTTTGTTGTAGAGATTGTTGTAGAGATTTTTCCACATTATCTGTGCTTTGCTTCATGATGGGAAGATTGCCTTCTCTCAGTAGTAGCTTTTGGTCCTTGTCTCCACAGTTCTTCAGGCTCTTGATCCAAACAAGGTTGTGTGTTTGTTTTTGGCTTTTTTTGGATTGAAGACTGATCAAGGAGCAGTGGAGTGAGCACAGTCTGTCTCCTAGATTTTGTAAGCCACCCAAATCCCCTTTTAAATATAGTTATTAGTTACAGTTTGTATTTTGTAAATATTTTCTTTGCAGTGATTTATGGCTCTTAACCTCCTCAGTATGATTCACAACATTTTGGACTGCCTGCTTCCTGGGGGAGAGAATGGTGGTGGTTTCTTTTTGTGGTTTTATGTTTTTGGGGTTTTTTTGTTGTTGTTGTTTTGTTTTTGGTTTTTTTTTTTTTTTGTTTTTATTTGGTTTTTTTTTTTTTTTTTTTTTTTTTTTTTTTTTTTTTTTTTTTCGGTCTGGAACATGGATCTGAAGCAGTTCCAGTTCTAGAAGCAAGTGGGAGATGGAAACAGAATGTGCTGGGTATTAATAATCTCTGTGTTGGTCTGTTGCACCAGTGCTTGTCTGGCCCACTAGGGAGGCATCCCTCTGTCTAGCTGTTCAGATGGAGATCTGCTCAGACCTCAGGTGGTGCTGGAACCCCTGCCTCCCTGCTGCTGAGGGAAAATCCTCAGCAATTGGTTGTTCATCACCTGCATTAGGATAGAGGAGACCAGTTGAGAGGTAGGAAGGTGGTTGTAGAGCTGACCCCAAACCTTTTGGAACACCCTTGTGTTGCTAGTTGTCCTCCCCTTTTACACATATAGGTGCATGAGTATAATCCGTACTTTTCTTTGCAGCTGCCTCTTCTTGCTTAGGACTTCCTTGCTGCTGGCAGGTGGAGGAGCTGACCTGAAGGCACAGGCAGCAAGGAGTTAAAAGTGAAGCACATGCTTTGCTGTCCTGAGCTGTGATGTGTTTCTCAGTGACCTTGAGCAGAGCTCAAAGCTTTCGTGTGCGGGCATGAATGGCATTATCACCTGCATCTGTAGATGTTACACAGGCTGTGATGAGGAGGTGCAGTGAATCCAGTACTGTTCCTAAATGTGAGACCTTTGCTGCAGCATGTCTGTATTGCCCGATGACAGGTATTGGGACCTAAGGAACCCTTCCAAGCTGATTCTGTAGAGAAGGGAGAGGTCTCTTTCTTCACTGGGAGGTGCTGACACAAGGCCAGAAGAAGCTTGAGCACCTTGTGCAGAAGGAGTCAAGGTGGGGAGTGGGCACTTGATGAAATGAAGGCTTTCATCATCTGGCTTGGTCAGGGTAGCACTGCTGCCAGGTTCTGTTATGTGCTGCGTGAGAACAGGTTTCAGGCCCTTCCTTTCATCTCCTTCCTAATGAATTAAGCCAATGAATAACTATAAAAGGAAAAAAAAAAAAGATCTGAAGAGACTGTTTTTTTCATTTATGTTGTAACTGAATGTGTGGCAGTGGACAAATGTATTGAGCTAGTGTTACAGTGGTGGAAAGTTCAAATCTTACCTAAGGGCCATGGATGATAGAGATGAGGGAGCTACAGCATGCCTGAGAAGATATTTAATGTTAAGCTACTACTGAAAAATCAGGCCATGTGAAAGCAGGAAATGCATTTGGAGTCTCTCAGTACAGTTAAAAATGTAAGAGTGGACCAAGATCCCTTTATGCCTTCTATCATTTCTTCTCTTTGAAGCATTTGTCTCACTATACATCTCACCTGTTGCAGAATGACTCCTGCAGCAGCTCTGCCATGTGCAGGAACAGCTGTGAGTGCTTTTGAGGATGCCACTGTACATGATACATTGCACCCCTAGTAAGAAAGGAGTTCTGCCCTCTGCCTGAGAGCAAATGTATGGGAGAAGAGTGCAAACAACATTCTGGCTTCCTCCCCTGTGGAAACAGCAGATCCAGTCCTGTGCAACTGACATTTTAATGTAGCTGTCCCTTTTAGCAGGAGTATTGGGGATTTTTGGGAGTACTCACTTGGAGGTGATGTACACAGTGGTGATAGATAAGCTACTCCTGTGTTTTGTCTTTCTTGGACAGATTTGCCCTGAGGAGCAGAGGACTCTGATGGAGGCATAAGAATTAAACCACTAAGTGTGGTGTGATTTAATTGCAAGCCAGCTGCATTGATTCTTCCCCCAGGGTGTAAGTCTGGAGAGCCTTTTTGTCATAGAGGTGAGGAAAGGAGAAGAGGGGAACATGCGGGGAACAGCTTTTAGATAAGATTGAAAGGAAGTTTCTGAAGTTTTTTTTCAAAAGTTTTATGTTTGGGGTGGTGAATGAATCTTAGACAGATAAAAATGCTGCATTCTACAAGGCTTCTCCTGAGACTTGCACAGCTCTGGGAAGTAGACATACTTGTCAGGGCAGTATTGTCATTCTTCCTATCATAGATAATTTATGTTAGCCAGATCAAACATATTTTGTGCTGCATGCATGGCTCTACTGAAATGAAATGGAGAGCTGCCACTGCTCTGCTCAGCATGGCAAGACCCCAGTGCTTAGTGTTTGCTTGCTCTTGTCTTTGTATATACACTTGCTTTGTAACCAACATGTAAGTTCAAGGTCATATCTTTAAGTGGTATTTCTGGGCAGAAGATACTTTCTTAGTGTTGCCAATTAAGTTTATCTGTGAAGATATGTTTCCAAATGTTTGTGAAGTGTTGTATATTGAATGATGTGCACAGAAGCCTAGCAAGTCCAGTCAGTGGTTGGGGAATTGGTGTGGGCAACTCCCCTCAGATTTCTTTCATCTTTGGTACACAAATTGCATATTTAAAACAGCAGAAAAAAAGGACCCAAGCCAACAAAAACCTAACCCCTACTCTTACATCTTTAAGGCCCACATGCTTTCTTGAAAGTGCCTTAAAAAGACTGACACTTAACAATCACAGTCCTTGCCTTATTTTAGGACTTCTTTTTACTTGGTGGGTTAAGGAGAAAGTCACGTTGGCATCTAAAGAGTTGAAATGACTCTTAAAAGTGCATCACACAGGTAGTCAAAGCTTGACTCCTAGGAGTCTGAGGTAAGCCACAGGAGACAGATTGAGTGGGTGGGTGCTCTTTGAATCCCTTGGCCTGTCAGTGAATGCGCTTGGAAAGCGACAAGAGCAATAAAATCGACCAAATTGTGGTCTGCTTTGTTCTGTGGCTCTGAGGTTTTGAGGTCATCTTTCTGACTGAAGTGCGAAAAATGCGATTTTCTCATCAAGCCATTTTACAAAGGGGCCTTGCCTTTATATTTAGTGCTGTGCTCAAATTTTAGCACTTTTCAGTCTAAGTCACACAAGCAGCTGAGATTCTATTCCTTACTTTTCTCCTGCCAATAATCTCTGTGCAGGTATTAGGACTCTCATCGGGCACACAGATCTCCATTATTCCTCTGCCTGCTTCTTGTACTTTTTCTGTGAACAAATACCCTTGGTGTACCCCTTGACCTCTCTTTGCCATGCCAGTCAGTGCCTGAGAACAGTGGAACAAATTGCCTTTCTTAGCTGTGGAATTGGTAGCAAAAAGCAGCACTTGGAGTTTTTATAACTCTTGCAGTGGTGATGACTCTTTCCTGTTCCTGGGCTCACTTAAATGTATGAAAAAAATTAATAAGAGACATCCATAACCTGTTCCTATATGGATTTTACCATTTAATTATAGATCTTCTTTTGGGGTAATATTTCTCTGAAGGGAGCTTGGCAGAGCAGATGCCTTTTTGCGTCAGGATGCACTTCTGGTATTGGCCCATTGGAGAGCTGCCACTTCAGCTGTGGGATTTGATGATTGCATGACCATCCTGCCACATGAGATTAGAGTGGCAGTACTACCTCCCAGCTCCAGGATATGAAAGATCTGTCTCTTCATTAGAGCTTTCATATGGTGGCAGCTGAAGCGGGAAGAATGGGCTAAAAGAGAGAAGCAATTTAAGAAAACCAAAGACCAGTCTACTGAGCTGGAAGGTGATAGGAGGGGAGAGAGGCTGAGATTTCATTAGTGTTTACTCATGGAAAGGGAGGGGAAGAGCAACAGATCAATTGCTAAATGCTAGTGGCTTTATCAAAATAATTGTCAACTGCTAGATAGCTCCATTGCAAGTGCAGTGCTAATACCTAAGAAGGGGTAGACAAGGCATGTGAAAGGAATTTGTGTGATTTCCACTCATGTGCACACTTTTGTTTTTTCTGATTTCAGCAGACAGAAGGAGGGGCACAGACAGATGGACAGCAATCACAGACACAGAGCAGTGAGAATACCGAGAGCAAATCTACTCCAAAACGACTTCATGTGTCTAACATTCCCTTCCGCTTTCGAGATCCTGACCTTCGGCAGATGTTTGGGGTAAGTTATGAGCACCTTTTCAGGCATGGCAGATTCTCCTTCTCCACAGGTGGTACACCTGGTGGTGTGTATTTGTGTGAATGAAAAGCCCTTCCCCCTCAGTTTAGTCAGCACAGAATTAGGACAGTCGGTAGTGTTTATTTTAGCTAGTAAACATGAGGACTATAACTGTTCTTTCTATTAAGATATTAATAGAATCATAGAATGGCTTGGGTTGGAAGGGACCTTAAAGATCATCCAGTTCAAACACCTTTGCCATGGGCTGGTACACCTTTCACTAGATGTGCCTAGAGTTCAATCCAGCCTGGCTATGAACCCCTCCAGGGATGAGACGTGCATAACTGCTCAGGGCAACCCACAACTTCTCTGAGCAACAATGTTCAGTGTAATCTAACAGTTGGTTTGGGAAAAAAAAACCAAAGCAAAATGAAACCTTGCCTTATTTCTGAGTAAAGGCCAGGATTAAGCACTGACTTAATATATCCCTTGCAAAGCACATAGAAACATGTTGAAGTATTTCTTTCCTCGTGACCCATTTCTGTGATGAATGGGGGCTGCAAACAATTTGCCAACTAGGGACCGTATGTGGAAAAGCTAGTACAAGTCAGATGGTATTTAACATTGTGTATGATATACCTTCTGTTTCTTTTGACCACATAGTTTGTCTTCCCTAATCCTTGGATGCTATTCATGATTCTTGATTTATAAGCTCTTTGAGGAAGGGTTTGTTTATGTGACTACACGTGATGACTCATTCCACATGAACACAGATGAACTAGATGTCTCATAACCTAACCTTCAGGTGAAGTTATCTATATGTCGTAGAATCATCAGCAGGGATATTTGACTTGTTGATATAATATGATCGTTGGTTGATGGCATGTTTTAAAGTCTTCAGAAATCTTTACTATTATTTATGAAGTTAACAGCTGTTGCCTTGTTAAGGTGCAGTCCAAAGAATCGAAGTCAGGAGAGCCCAAACCTCTTGTCACCTTAGGCTTGGAGTATATACCTTGGTCCTTGCTTATGGCAGCTCCTCCTCCAAATTCTGCAGTATTTCTGTTTCAGTTGTTGCATCTCCTGAGCCATCTGTGTGGGTGTGTATGCATGCACAAAAGCACATGCTCGCATGCAGAATAGCGTTGCAGTATTGTAGATGTGTCTAATTCATGGACTTCAATGCTGTAAATGAGAGAAAAATTTGGCTTAGCTGTCTGTAGCTTGGATAGTACAAAAGGAACAAAACAGTGGCCAAAATGCAGAAAGACAAGGCTGCTGTTCAGAGAGACCTGGCCAGGCTGAAGAAATGGGCTGAGGGACGTGTTAATATACTCAACAAAAGTGAATTTCAGGCCTTTCGTCATACTCAACTTCCTGTCAACTTCTGCAGCACTGTTCTCCAGCATCTTATTCTCCAATCTGTTTGTACATCCAGGGTTGCCCTGTCCCAGGTGAAGAAGCTGGCACTTGTCTTTGTTAAACTTCATATGGTTGGTGATTGCCCAGCCCTCTAATCTGTCTAGGTTTCTTTGCAGGACCTCTCTGCCTTTGTTTTACCAATTAGATACCAGGAAAATTTTAGGTTTTTGTGAGGATGCTTAAATAGTGGAACACATTGGGTTGTGGAACCTCCATCCTTGAAGGTTTCTGACTTGACTGGGCACAGCCTGGCCAAAAAGATGTCATTATACCTGCTGTGAGCAGGGAATGCACTAAATGACCTGTGGAGTCAGTTCCCAGCCAAAACCATGGATCTGTGATTCTCTTGCAAGAGGCCTGGGTTTACTTCTGTGTTGTTAGATTAGATTATTGTTATACTCTTGATGTCTGTGGGAACGTTTTCAGAATTAAACTCATCTCCTGGCAATCTGTGATTGCTGAATCTTCTGCTCTGCTTTTGTGGTTTTTCTAGCTTGCTTTTTGCTATTGTGGGGCTGTGCAGTAGGCAGTTCCATCCGGTTTGGACAAATGGTTGCTGAAATCACAGCCAGTTCTTGGACCACCTGCTACAATATATTTATCATGTCCTGCTCTCTGCTAAGGCTGCTCCCCTCTTTTGGGAGCTGCATCGCTTACATAAATTGTACCTCCTTGCTGTTACTTCTCCTGGGACTGGTGCTTAATTGACAACTAGCCCTTTTCACACTTGTTCACCTTAATGCTTTTCTGCCATGTGCTCCTGGTGTGGGGGACATGGATAAGATGGAAATGACAAGGATATCCCTGTCTTGGTGACTCTTGCCTATTCTTTGCAGGTTGGGACACCCAGGCAGTTTAAATGAACTGCAGTCCTAAGAAGTGACTTGTAGAAAATGCAGTCTGATTACTTGCTTTAAGATTTCCTGTCATTTTTTTGGGCCTGTATGGTGCCCTTTTTGTGCATAGGAGGGATAGGGAATAATGCTATATGAATTGGTTTCTCATGTTCCTCTGGTGTTTATTTTTTATCTGAACATCATCTCAAGTTCCAGCACATTTGTGATTTTAACTGGGCAAGTGATATATTCCTTGTAAAACCTTTTGGTATTTCACCTTGCCCTGTGGTTGCTGAGAGTTATGCCTGCCAGAAGAGTGTTCATCTTCTGGGGCACTAAACACCCCATGTGCCATTTTTCTGTAATAGAGAACTTCGTTACTTTGCCAAGGAAATAATGAATGATTCTTGAACATCTTCCTTTTTCTTCCAGTGCTCCTTCTCGCAGCATGCTCATAGCCTTGAGCAGGAGAGCATGCTCTCTGAGTCCTGCTTGCTCCTATTTCTTTTTCAGGATCAGGATGCTTTCCTTTGGGTGACTCACTGAAACCTACCCTTTCTCCTAAAGGGGACTCACGGTTGTCTGAGTCTTCAGCTGTGACTAGCCTGTAACCCCCATCTTCTCCCTCTCCCTTCTGTGTGTCAGGTCACATCTCTTCAACGTCATGTTTGAGAGATTCAAAATCCTTGCCTGGAGTGATTTTCCCAAGCTACTGTACAAAGAGAGAAATTGGGTAGACAGTAAAGCCATGGAGGAAGAAATAAATGTGATGGTAGGGAGGGAGTAAAGAAGTCCCCTCAAGGATGGAACAGCATGCGAGAGGTCAGCCCAGTCCTGGGGCACAGAAAACATCTAATGCTTTTGTCCAGACTTGAGTAGAGGTGGACTTGAGACATGTTGTCCCACGTGTGATTAAATACGTATTACATAATGCTTTCTAAACCTGCACCATTTGGCAGAGCTGCAAGCATAAGGATTTCTTAACAAATTCAAATTATTAGGTTCCGAACATCAGCTATAATGTGTTTCTAACAGGTCCTTGAGATATCCTCAGGAACAGACCAAATATTTCCTTACATATATGCATCTTACACAGAGGCAAGTAGTATGGCCTGCTTAAAACAGGTAATATTTACTTTACATTTCATGAGGCCAATGAAAAGACTGCCAGAATGCTTCTAGAAGGAGTAGGTCATTTTTTAATGCACACAGTTCTGCACCCACTGTGGAATAAATCGATAGTTGACCTTGTTCTTGCAGATAAAGAAGAGTTAATAGCTGACCTGAAATCCCACCGTTGCCTAGGTACCAGTGATTGCTATTTGTCTGTATTTGCTTTGTGCAAACAGAATATGGCATCAGGCAGCACTGTAAGGAGCTTTAGAAGAGTCTGTTTCTTGGAGTTTAAACAATTGGCAGGATAACTGTCCAGGAAGGTACTTTTAAAAGGGAAGTATTAATGGAAGCCATAAAGCATCCAGCAGCATCATACTGATGGCCAAGAAGGCATGATTCCACAGTCACTGGAACAGTGGTAACATAGCTCAAAGCATTCTGGACTTTAGGCAAGGAGGAGGAATAAAATAACAGTGAATATAGGTGCAAACTTAAGCAAAGAAGCAGGTGAAAAAGAAAATGGAGTCATGGAGATACTGGTGACCTAAGTTTAGAAAACCCATCAGTTTTTTTACATGCAAAGATAACAGGTCTATGTATGGGTACAGTATAAAATCAGGAGGTGGTTATGTATTTTTGGGGAAAAACCCCACAAACAACAGCAAAACAATCAAATAGAGAAAAAACAACCCCCAACTGTGATTGTGTTTAGCATTTAAGAGGGGCTATTTTTACCTCATCTGGTCTTCTAAATAATTATTAACAGAAGAGGATAAAACAGTGCTGACTAATATTTAAAAAACAGCAGATCTAGATAACCTATGTCTAATAATAATAGCCAAAGCAAGCAGCTCAGTTATTCATTAATACTAATTTTTAGCCAATTGTTTTAAGCTAGGGGAGTTGCAGAGGGGTGGAACATTGCCCACCAAGATTCAGTGTTGAAAAAACCTGAAAGGGATGACTCAAAGAGCTAAGAACTATCTATCTGTATGTTAATCCAATATAAAAATAATTTTGTGACATTTTAAAGAAACCCATTAGAATTTGAAAAAACATGTTAGTATCTGTTTAGCAGAACTTTGGAATATACATCTTTGCAGACAAATGCTGTCTTGTCTGTTTTGACAAGATATTGTCCAAAGCAATACTGATAACGTGAAACATTGCTCAACCAATTGAATTTGCTCAAGTGACCAATTTTTAAGGAAAATAATACTTATCTCAAGCATAACACACATTAAAGGGATTAAAAACCTCTTTAATGATAGATAATAAAAAGTAGTAGTTACTTGGGTGATAGCTATGATCAAGACTGTTTCTATTGTCAGTTTCCCCAGGGATCTGTTTCCATCGCTGTCCTGTTTACGGTCTGTATCATGGAGATTGTACTATTAAAACCTTGTCAGTAAGGTTTGCAGTAAAAAAAACTATTTGAGGAGGAGGAAAGAGACAGATAAGGTTACTGTTAGAGAAGGAGTAGAAATGCCTGGTTGACTGATGATAAATCCAACAAAAACTGTTTGATGCAGCTCATTGCAGAGTAATGAGTCTGTGGAAACTGGTCTGTGCTCTTAAGATGGAAAGCTTTCTTTGGAAAACTGATTTGGGAGAGTAGTAGTGATTGTTGAAGATGCTTCAACAATTCAAAGGGGTTAAGGTTGAAGGAGGGATGTGATCTTGCTCATGTTCCAAATTGAAAAGATTGTGACTGCATAATTTTATTAAGTTCTGAGATCAGCTTAAGACCAAAAGAAATGAACTAGGACTTGGAAGGTCAGTGATTTTTTTAACTTGATAATGTATTAGGTACATTACTTACTCAATTTATTGAAAAGAGATGTTAGGAGAGGATAAGTAATTTCTACATAAATGCTTATATATGGGTGATACCTACTAACAAGGAGTTTAGGTCTTGTTTACAGTCATAAGATTTTCCAGTTGGAAGCTGAGGTTTAAGACAATTACCCTTGAAATAAGAAAAAAAAATTCATAGTCATTGAGGCTTTTTTGAACAATGGAAGAGTTTGCCAGGGAGAAGAGTTGGCATCAGTGTTAAAAACAAATTAGCAACTCTTTTTTCAAAATGTTACTCTCCGTTTTCTGAGGGACATTCTTTGGCTAATGTGTGCAAGGACTCTGATATGATGGTACTGGTGTTCTCCTATGCTGGTGGTAAGATGCTCCCTGATTTCTGGACTGTGTATGCAGAAAAGTTGATGTTTCCCCTCAATATATTTCTAGTCCTTTCAGCTTTGTGCTGTGATAGTGTCTGTCCTTGTACCTCATGGTTGGTAGCTTCAGCCCTTCCTTCTCATGCTTCAAGAAACAGTTCTCCTCACAGTGTAGAATTGGCTGGGATAGTCTGCTCATTTCTGGACTTTTGAGTTGGATGGACTTTGGAGTCTCCTGGTGAAATAGAGGGCAGGGTGGGACAGCCTGCAAGAGGATCCTTCTGTTCCCAAGCTGAATCTAGAATTGTCTCCACAAAAACAAGCAAGTGGATTGTTTTGGTAGTTCCTATGGATGTCCTTGCACAAAATCTTTCTTACCTGTTGTACAGTACAAGGAGTCAGAATTGATGTTTCTCAGAATTTGCTCTGGTGAAATACTCCTTGGCTAAGTGTAAGATAAAAATAAGGACTATGTTGATGATGATGGCAGATGCAGAGATTAGGGTTAGCACAGTACAGGTTGTGAATTTTTGCAGACTCTGTGGCTTCAGATGGAGACCCTGCTTTTTTAAAAACTTGCTCAATCCATAGCTACTACTTGTAGACTGTTAGCTCTTTCTGTTGGGAGCATAATCAGCCCAACTTGTAAAGGGGTTTTGTGTGTTATCAGCTACAGCAGTAGTAACCCATAGATGTTTTCTATAAAGGTGACTATTATGTCCCATTTAATTAATTTCAATTAATGAAGTTATTAATAATGTCATTTATTACAGGTGACAGAATGGTAGCCACTTTTTTTTACATTGCAAAAGGATGACATAAAGGCAGGTAATGCTATCCTTTTCCTTTTCTAAGCATAATTCATACCTCTACTGCAAGGTTCTTTATGATGTATATTTGTGGTGGACCACTGCTTTGTATGACCCAAGCAACAGAGTTCTGCAAGCTGAGATACTTTTGGAAACCCTTGCAGCTCTCAGATCTTGGCCTCTGAAGAAACATTTTGTCACTTTGCTCTTCCTAAAATATCCTGGTGGACATAATTTCTTGTTCAACTTCATTCTGGTGTCAAGAGTGCAAAACACCTCCAAAGACCTATAGTTTGAGGCTAAAGTAATAACAAATTGGACTACAGCTCTTTGTCACCAAGAATTTGGTAGAATTTTAAGTCTGTATTTGCCAGTAAATAAATCTAAACATAGAGGTAGTTAGCTAATACACAAGTATTGACAACGGAAGAAGTACTTGTTTAAGTGTTAAGGTATATAGGTAATAGTATGATAGAACAAGTAGCTCTGACCTGCAGGTGTTGATGCACTGGGGCCTGAAGTGCAGCAATAGGACACTTGCTTAAAGGGACTCTGCTTTCCAAGTGGATTGGTGTCTTGGTTTGGAAAGACAGGTATCTGCCAGGGAAAGCTGGAGCTTCCCTTGGAATGGAGAATGTAAACCCCCTCCCTCCAAATTATTATAATTTTGCTAGGGGAATAGGAATAACAGTTCTTTACTAGGAATATTAAAAAACAAATAGATTTTTTGTAGTAGTACAAAAAAACAAGCAAACAAATAAACAAAAATCCTAGAAACCCTGACAGAGTCAGAAATACAACCTGACACCCTGTTGGTGAGGGTGTTGGAAGCAGTCCAAATAAATCCTCCTGGACTAACAGATGTTCTGTTGGAGTAGAGATGATCCTGTAGAAAGGGCCCAGTGGTGGCAAGATGGGTCTAGTCTTCCTCTGGGATCCAGTGGAAAACAGGCTACCTGGTGTTCCTGAGTCTCAGTTTTATCTAGGTAGGAAGGGTTGGTTCCCCCCACTGGGTGGAGCATCTCACAATGGGATGATGTAATGTTTTCAGTCATGTGGTGAGGCTTAAAGGCCCATTACCAGAAGATATCCCTCTGGAGGGAGGACCGATCGTGGAAGAGATAAGGAACACTGCCCCACCTGGTTTTAACAGCTGGGCCATTATCAAAAGGCACCTGCCCCCTCCCCCCTGGAGTTATAAGGAATGGGTTATACATGAGATAAAAGTTAAAAAAACCCTCCCCTACCAGTTTCAACAGATGGAAAATAGAATGCACATTTTTGGTTACGTGTTGCAACCCAAGACAATTGGACACCTGAAGGAGGAGATTCTCTCTTCTGGATATCAAGATGTATTTTAGGTTTTTCATCTCCTGGTACTACTGGCCACCAATTGCATGTAATAAGTCCCATGTGCCAGTATTGGAGAACAAATATTCTGACATGAAGTTGTCTCACTGTGGGTTTTCTTGTTTCCAAGCTCCCCCTGTGATGACTGTGAACCCCAGCCCTGTCACAGGGTGGGACTTTATTCTTGCTGGTGTTGGCTAGAGTTGTAAGAGGTGCTGCTGATTATATTGGTGTCTTTCATCTGGACGTTTTCTGAAACCACCTTTCAAAAAAGACTTGTGTGCTCAGTGCTGCTTGAACATTGTGTTTTGTCTGCATGGCCATGGTGTGCAGGGTTGCTTGTGCCCCTGCAGCTGCCAGCAGCTCTTGTACTGTCTGTCTTACTCTGAGAAGGCTCTCTCCTATCAACTTCTGTACTGACCCTCTGCTGGAAGGCAGTGATGACTGGGTCATACATTTATCTAAGATTTTTTTAGATGTTCTTATGAGTTACTAGGAGCATCTTGCAGCAAGACTGTGGTGAATTTAATTTAGTAAACAGTCCTGTGCTGTAGCTGGATTTAATTGGATAAAAGGCATGGGCAAAATTACATGGAGTTGTCTTTTATTGACCTAGTTTCATATGGATTCAGTGTACATGCTAAGTACTCTCAAATTGATTTTGGAACCTATGCTGCTTTTGTGGGCATGGGTCCAAATACCTTTTTTGCAGCATCAGTACTAGGTTACACTGCAGTCACACCTCTGGGGAATGGCACAAAGCAGGAACAAGGAGCTGGGAGTGTAGACTTGGAAGCTAGATTGGTGTTAAGATCTCTCTCTGGATGGTGCCCTGCAGTAGTGTTCATCCCCATCTCACTGTTTCATGTGAAAATCTTTTATTTGGGATTTAGAGAACAACAAATGACTGAGAAACTGTTTGTCATCATGTTTTGTTGTTTTTTGGTTTTTTCTGGGATGGCTGTGGTCTGTAAATCCTGTTAGAAATCTGCTCTCTTTGTGCGGCTTCCTGTTAAAGTCTGGTGTCTCAGAAAATGTGTTTTGTTGGGCAACAGCTCAGCCCTAGTAAGGGCTGCTTGGTGCTTGTTCATTATCTGCTCATTTGGTAAACTGTGGTAGTGCTTTGGTTTATAAATCCTTGATGCTTCCATCTTCCTGTCAGCAAAGTATAGTGGTGTATCTTGGCCGACCAGGGTTGGCCCCATTACTTGAAGAGATGTGACTCAGCTTTGAGTGAGGAAGTTGGTGTGCTGATAGTGAAGTTCTGGCAGACCCCATGCTGCTATAACTAAGCACTGACTAATACACACTATGATGGAGCCCACTGTGCTCAGCTGAAAGTATATCCCATGGAGCTGGGTCCTAGGGAAAGGACTCTTTCTGTCACATGGATCTATCCTGCTTATAAAATACTTTTGCTCACATACCTCATGGTTTCCTGCACAGGATGTCGGTTTCTTGGTTATTTGGAATGTTGACCATCTTTAAGAATGGACTGTTTGACACCTTTGAAGTTTAGATAGCTCATTGGACTTATCTCTAAGTGATTTTTGTAGGGCTAATGAAACTGCTTGGACATACGGAGTTCTCTTGTAGGGATGAGGTTGTCACATGATATCTCTCATGATCTTTTGTTGTTCCATGATTTCTAGAGAATTTGCCTTTTGTACTTCCTGTTTTTTTGATCTTTAGGATTAAGTTGTCTGGCATATTTTGGAGCTGATTTTGAAAGCTCTAGACAGGGACAGGAGTCAGGGCCAGCTGGAACTCAGCATATAGGAGGGGCCCTACCAAATTGTCAGTGCCTTGGAAGACAAAAGCTTTCTGGTGCCAGATCTCTCAAATTTATTATGTTTAATATAGCTATCGCCTCAGCTGGAAAAATCTGTTGCCTTCATGACATCTGTGTGAAAAGAAACACACAGCATGCGTATCTTTCCTTGCACAATGCCCTTGTATCTAAGATAAAGTAGATCATGTTCAAGCAAGAAGATTAGTTTCTGGTCATAACTCCTCTCTGTTCATATCTTTATGTCTCTTAAAAACTGTTACTTCCAGCACTGGCTGCTGTCATTGTAGGACATGAGAGACTCCAAATATTTCAGAAGGCAAAGAGCATAGAAAAAGCTTTATTGTTCAATTCTTACTATCTTTTATAAGGTGTTCTGATACAGACTTAACGTGATTGTTAAATAGGAGTGACTCTTCTCTAGTCCCATTGGTGAAACTAGAGAAACAGTGAAACAGCACCTACAAAAGAATTGTTTTGGGAAAGGATAGTTGTTGGCCAAAATTGTTTTGAGAAGAAGCTTTCTTGAGAAATTTTCCCTTAGGAAGAAAGTTAGCAGCTACTAGCAGGCTAAAATCTCTCAGACTCAGAAATATCAGGCCCACATCTCACCCTTCTCTGTAAAAAAAAAAGAAAAAAAAAGAAGACGAAAAGGAAGAAAAAGCAACAGAGGGTCTGATTCTCATTTACCTGCTTTGCTAAAAATAACTGAAAGCATGTCAAGTTCACTCCAGGGAAGAGACCATTAAGATAAAACAAGATTTTATTGCTTCTTTGCCGTGGCATGATGGAATAGCATGTATGTATATTTCCCCATCACATGACGTGTGTGAGCAGTTCATGGAGGTGGCTTCTTGCATGACCTGACATGGCACAGAATGCTGGCCTCTTGGCCACATAGTAAGCTTTCTAAATTGTAGTGGGGAGCATTGGAGATGGGTAGTCCTGTATTACCTTCTCCAGAGGCAGTGTGGAGTTCTAAGTAGAATTTCTTGGTAATCAGTGAGTGAGTCAATCAAATCTGTGAGCACAGTGATTCATGCCTTCAAGGTTAGAGATTAGAGGGTTAGTCTTCGTGGATGACTTAAGCATGGGACTTGTTTTATTTGGCCAGTCCCTATGTCTTTTAAAAAGTACAAACATGCCTGTATATACCTGATTTTAAAAAATTATTATGAGGGCACTTGGTGTTGACCCTTGTATTTAGATGGCCTAGCATTTCCCAGGCAAAAATTGTGACCTTTCACTAAGGAGCTCTTAAAACTTAGATTGTTTGCAATAGACTGTTGACATTTGGTAGGCGAAGCACCATCGGAGAACAAAGTGCCTTTTTATGTTCCACTAAATTAGATTCAGCTTTGAAGGAGTTACAAATTCTTAAAATGAACTAGTTCTTTTTTTCCTGCTTTCATTCTTCAGGAAAATTCTGGCACGCTTCCAAAAAAAAGGGCCTTCCAGTGCTGGGACCTGCTGTAACCATTGCAGCAGTAGGGACAAGAGATGTTGTGTTAGGAGCTGTGGCAATGGCTGCAGCAGAGCCTTGAAGAGCCCAGCACACATCCTTCTGCCTCACAGCCTTGCTTTCTTTCAGGGAATTTCATGCAGCAGGAAATCCCTCCCCAGCAAACCTCCATTCAGCAGTCAGTCCTCATTGTCTCTGCTCTTTTCTCCAAAGGAGGTCCTTCCCTCTTGCCTCTTCAAACACCCACAACTCCTGGGTACAGAAGAGATTGGGACAGTTTGCATGGGTGGATGTAGCCTATTGCAGTAGATGTCAAGCCTGTGTTTGCTGCAACCACAGGTTTTTAATTCTGTCATCTAGGAAACAATGTACCTCTATCATCTCATAGGCAGGGAGGGCCATGCCACCTCTTGTACAGCTAGGTCAGACCTCTCACATTCAGTGTCGCTGCCGGCGTTCTGTCAGCTACAAGAAGTTACACGCACAGGACAGAGTTTCCCGTTGGTGTGGACGCCCTGCGTGGGTAGCTCAGCCCAGCGGGGCTGGCAGGCAGCGCTGGCAGCAATGCCCGAGGAGCCAGGCCCAGCCAGATGTGCAGAAAGGGGAGGATGGCACCATGTAATTGTGCACCAGAAGTTGCACAGTTTGTTCCCATTCAAGATGATTCTAATGAGGTAGAAATTGGTGATCTTTTTATGGCTTTGAAGATTCTGAAAATAATTTTGGCATTTGCATTTATTGAGAGCCTGGCTGTTTCAGTGTGTATGGCAAGGCTAGGCTGCTGAGCTGATCTGGCAGAGGACAGATCCTGCTCTTGGGCAGGAGGTCCACTCCCTCTTGCTTCTTTGAGCCATAATGCACACTGACCTTTCAAGCCACTTCAGATCAGTAAATTGTCAGAATCTTTGTATGTATTCCTTTTCTTGGGCTAGGTTTTCGCAGGATTGCTGAGCTGTATCAGTTTATCTGCAGGTGAGAATGAAAACTGAGGCCACCTCTGGAAGGCTGGTGACACCAGACAAGGAAGGACAAAGGAGCAGGGACAGCCCTTCAGCAGCCACAAGCTGCTAAATTGATTCAGCCCCAGTCATGTAATGATGCTGAGACAGTCCACTAAGAAAGCAATCATGACAATCATGACTGATTCCTTTCATGGCATTACCAAAGCTGTATGCAACAAAGACAACAAAAAGCAATCAACGGTTAATCTCCTTTATTGACAAGCCCACACCAAGTGTGGGATAGAAATAGAAAATGTATTTTAGTTGTGATTGGCAGAGAAGTGGTCAAAAGAGGATCCAGCATGGATCAAGCCTAAGCTGTTGAGATGTTGAGATTTCAAGGAAGATGCATGTTTACATTAGCATTATTCAAACTTGTGTAATATAGGATGTGTGGATTCAATTGTTCTTGGGATGAATAGAGGATCAAGTATTGTCCTTAAACAATAGACCAGTAAAAACAACATCTGTGAACCAAGATCTCCTTTTTAAGAATGGAGAAGGCAAGTAGACAGAAACTATAGCTAAAATTGTTGGAAGTGTTTTGTTTGCTTGCAGACAGTTGTGGAATACTTGTTCAGGCAACTTGGCAACTTTTTATTGCTAAACATATTCAAAGCCTCTCCTCAGCCATCATGGCTGTCTGTTGTAAGTGTTTCAGGTTTTCAAATCCGGCCACACGCCTTTCAAGAAGGGCACCCACAAAAAGAATATTACACCCATATGACTCTGAATGCAATTGTTAAATTAAAAAAAACAAACGCAAATACTATTTTAAGAATGCTGGGCAAAGGGGAGAGTGTCCCAGTGCCTGGACCCTGCGTTCATCATCTTTTTTAACTGTGAAACCATCCTTTATTTTCTTGTTGATCCTTCCTTCATTTGCTATCAAACTTAAATCAAAACCACATTGATGGAAGCTTTCCTCAACGTGATAGGAAAATCTGATGTAGCATTTGTCAGAGTGCAGTATGTGAGTGTGTCTCTAGAATGAAGACCACTCCATATAGGTACTCCTAAAAATGACATCTAGAGCTGTCTTTCTAGAGGCCTCCTCTAGAAATAGAGGAGGAAATAGAGCATTGACACGTCTGGAGGACAGAGCACTGTGGGCCTCTGTTGAAGTGGTGATACTTCTACCTCTAGGCTACTGTTTTGAGTCTGGCTGTTTGAGTAAAATATTTTCATATCTTCCTAGCAAGGTGAAAGATGTAATCCATACATGGTTCCACAGAGGTAAATCTACTTGTCTTTTAAATAGGGCACTCTTTGGAACTCTTTCAGTGCAGCGCTCTCCTTGGGGTCTCCAGGCTGTGGCAGAGGTCAGAATTATATTACATGTGATAAGCTTGCATAGGTTGTTGACACTTACTATATGTCACAGGTTGAAGTTGAATGATCTTTTTCTGAAAAACAAGCTGTTGGGAATTTTCCATTTTCACGATTTCTGAATCTGCCATCAATTCTTTTGAAGGCTTGGAGTTTTGGAAAATAAAGGGAAGGAAAGAAGCTTTAGTGTTTGAAATCCCTGAGGCTGGGAGTCTTATGTTACTGTCCCTTCCAGAGAAACATCATTGTTAAGTTTCTCTTTGTGATAGCCGCTTCAGGAGGAAGTTGAAATGCTGCATTATATGTGAAAAATATTGTTGGATATCTGAGATGAAATCATAGAACCATGTGTTAGCTGAAGTAGTAGAATGAGGGAAGGAAGAATTGTTTAGATTAACAGGGGAAAGATGAGCTTCCTCAAATGTCTAAAACTCTTCTGGAGATTGTTTTTCTTCCTTTAGACTTCTGTGAGAAAACCTGGAGTTTGTGACCCAGACGATCTGCATGTCTTAACCCAGGAGAATTGGGTCACATCACTGGAATTTTATGCCTTTGCCTGTATGCTAGAAATGGAAATATTCTCACCTATCTTCATGCACTAAGCCAGCCCCTGCAAAAGGTAGGAAAAATGGACCACCAAAAATAAATCTTTTTTTTTTTTTCTTTTCCCTTGTCTCTTCAGCAATTCGGCAAAATCCTTGATGTAGAGATAATCTTTAATGAGCGTGGCTCGAAGGTAAGTCCTGTTTCTGTACCCACTTCTCTTGTTTTGCTTGCAGAGTAAAAGGCAGTTCATTGCCCAGAGAACATATTCTGTAGAGATCAGCAGGAATTAGTGTGATGGGGGAAGGGAAAAGCTATTTTGGAGATTGTCTCCTGTTCCCTCTGACTCGAGACTCTGAGCAGCATGGTCATTTCTGGGCAGCATGTACAAATGCTCAGAGACACTCCTGTCTGTCTGTGGGATCAGGTTCCCCAGCCTTTTGAACAAACAGCAACTCAGTCAGCTGAGCCTTCATACCAGCCCGTTCCCATTGCATTGGCAATGGCTGCCCGGTGAGGAAGACAAAATAAGGTAAAACAATTTTGTGTGATGGGAGACTGTAAGAACAAAAGCTAAGCTCACCCCTATCCCTACCATTTTCATTGCATTAAAATACTTCTGTAGAAAATCTCATATGTGAAAGGATTTTATTTACTGTTTTGTAGACTTACTTGGCACTTCTGAGATACTGACCTTTCATGTTTGAGATATTTGATGCTTTAGTGTAAGCATCCTCATTCCACTTGCCCTGCCCCATGTGGACCTCCCCCACAGAATTTGCATTTGCACTCCTATTTTTTTCTTACAGATACATTAAGAGGCAAGTTTTGTTGAGGGTTAATGGTGATGTATTTTTCTGGAGATGATATTTCGAATGTTGCTCAGGTCAGCTGCAGAGAGATTCAGTGATCTCTGTCCTAATTGGCAGTTGGTTCTCATCATATAACCAGTATCACCACAATGACAAATTGCTGTGATTCTCTCTCTGCCCAGGAGGTTCAGCACTGGAATAGCAGGGAGTTTTGCAGGTCAGGAGCAAGGTGCATTGCCAAAGCTCTATGGGGGAAGCTTGCACAGTGCATGTCTATACTCTGCTTGACTTAATGCTAAGATTCCCATTTTCAATTAAATTTTCCCTCCTCCTCACACACACGTGTGTGCACATGTGTGCATGCACACAAAAGGTTTTGAAGTTGCAATTCAGCTAAGCAGTTTTGGTTTAGAGTCTATGCCTTTTGCTTGGATTTGAGGTCCACAGTTTTTATGGTGGCCTCTTTGCCTCAACATATATTCTGGGTTATGTTTGTGTTCAGAGCCCTCTGCAAATTTCCAGCCATGTTGCCCAAGATGCATTCTGAAATTCTTCAGTCTGGTATTATCTGGAAACCAGAAAGCCATTGATCTGTATACAAAAGACATGAGTTTTAGCCCTTTCCCATCATCCTCTGTTTCTGCTTAACACCATGGTTTTCTTTTGTTTTGTTTTTTTAACAAGACAGTCTGAACAAGTAAATGTCTATATGGTTTAGTTAGAGTTTTTCTTCCCTGCATGGTTAAATATCTATATGCTTTACCAAAACAATCAGCTGTGCTGAATTTGTAAATATTTATTCTGCTCACTGCTGCTCTTTTGATATTTATAGGCCAGAGCTACCTGTGAATTACTCTTGATTTTAGTCATTATTGTTTGGTATGAAAATAGCCTCTGGCCTCTCTCAAATCCCTACTTGTTCAGATATTATTGCAAAAGAAAGAACAAAAATAACTGGCCTGGCAAAATGTTCTTCATATCCCACTGCCTGTGCTTTCCAGAGCAGCGTTTTCCTCCTCACACATGAACTTCACTCTCTCTCTCCCATCCATACAGCCCTGTGTATTAAACGCCCACGGCTGCCCTTTCCCTTCTAGGCAACATTGACATTGAAGGCTTTTCTGTGAAGACTTGATTTATGACTATGAAAAGTACCTTCTTGTGCTGTTGCTAAAGCCCAAGGCTTCTGGTTTTCAGTTAAAACCAAAATTATTACTGAAGAGTTCCTTGATGAATGTTACCCTGAACCCTTAATAAATATTTGGGAAAAAAAATGAAACCAGAAATGTTCTTCTAGTCTTTATTAACCATGCAGTTTTCTACTGCTTTTTTGTCATCTTGCAGCAAAAAGCAGTTACAAAACTGGTAGCCTGTATTGGGGGATGTCCAGAATCTGAACAGAATGAGAAAACTATCAAAGAGTTATTTCTTGATATCTTTGCATCCTTCTCACCCAAAATTCATGTTTTAAAAAGAATGCAAGATTCTTCCTGCTTAGCATGAAAATTGGAGGCCCCAGTGTTTGAATGGGGTGTAGCTGCACGAAGCACCTGGTATTCACATAATAATGGAAAAACAACAGTTTGGTGATCTGATGGTGAAGCAAAGGAAATGGATCTTTCTGGAGGCCACTCACTCTTGGGTTCTTCCTCCACCTTAGGAAAAAAAAATTGAATGCATTTTCCTGCCCTGTGGTTTCCATTCTAATCTAATGATATGAAACCTCTCTCTCTTCTCCTCCTCCTCTCTCTTGGGAATCCGAAAGCAGATGCTCCTGCTGCCTGCCTTGTGCTGTGTTCTCAATGCTCCCTTCCCTTCCCTGGGTTCCTAAGGGTTGTAGTGTTTTGTTTATATGTTTTGTAAATATTTTAAAGGTACAGTGGTAAATGCCAAACTGCCCTGGGTTTGCCCCCACCCAGTGTACGATGAGGTTGAGCAGCGCTTTGTCCCCACCAAGCTGTGGTGGGAGAACTCTACTGGGATCACTTAAATGCTGGTCAGTAGGAGGGACTGGAGGAAGTGTTCAGGTAGCTTCATTTTGAATCCACCTGAGATGACCAGGCAGTTTTTTTCAACAGCCTGGGGAAGCTCTATCAAGTTGGCTGCATCTTCAGGATTTCTGTGTACTTACAAAGTTTGGTGACCAAAAAGAGAGCTGGGTGTGTCCATCACAGCCACCTCTCACCTCAGGTTCTTTCAGAAATGGTATTTGTTGACTTTCTCTATCACAGCAGCGTAGAAGGCAGTTAATGAGTTTTGCTTCTCTCAAAGCAATGTGAATTCTTGTTTTGTAACTCACTTTCTTCCCAGATTCAGTGTGTTTAGTAGGAATATATGGGCCCTAGTAGACCGCACACTGATACTGCTTTGCTGTGTGTGAGAAACAAGATAAAAACCTTAAACATTCCTTGAATTACATTTTGTTTTCTTCTTGTTTACTAGAATTACGTCAGTCTTCCCTTGATGTGTTTGGCTTCTTTTTGCTTGCTTCCAGGAAATTAGCTGTTTGTTTTATTTATCCTGTTCACCGTTACATTTCTAGCTCTGACTGGTATAAGTGCCTTTAAATAGCGTTCTGCCCATGGTTGCAGTTTACCATGCACTTCAGTGAACCGTGAATTAAACACCTCCAGAGGAAGTCGAGAGGATTCCTTCTCCTTTTGTTGGTGGAGATGCATCCTCTAGATGCGTATTTTGCCACTAATGTTCTGAATTGAACAAGTGGACTATTTACAGAATTAATGCAGTCTGCCTGTGTAATGAAGTACCCTGTGGCATTTGTAAAACTGCAGGGGAAGGGAATCCAAGCTCTTTGCTCACCAGCTGTGTACCATGTGGCATTCCAAGATGTGCCCTCAATGACATTCAGAGACCAGGAGTATGTATGCACACAGCAAAATCCTGGCTGAATAGGGAGTGAGTGTTTTTGTTTGCTTGTTTATTTGTTTGGTTTTGGGTTTTGGGGGGGGGGGGGTTGGTAGCTTTTTAAATGGTAGGAGTTCATAATAGTGCAGAGGAGCTCATGGTTTCAGGATACTCTTAGGTTTATGTCCCTCACTGATTTCCATTTGGGAGACCCAGATCTCCCAAGTTCTTACATAGGACTACAGTGCTTAGAGGGTTAGTGCTTAGAAGTGCTTCATATTTATTTTAAAAATTACTTGTATAGTTGGTTAGGAGAGAAATTGCATCTGTTGGTGTTTCTTTAAATGGATTAGGTCCTTTAAGTTGATCCATTCTTGTTCTGGACCTAGTTTCCTCTCAGTGAAAAGCCCCTTAGTACATAAAATGAATTTGAAGTCTTGTTTTCATTTTAATTCTATTTTTATAATTTTTGTTCAGATTATATCAGTTGAGCCAGAAATACAAAGTGTTATTAATACAATGAGGTTTAAAAACAAATTAAGTACTGGTGACCAGCGTCACTTTCTCAGGTCACCAAATCCATTTTGGGTGCCAGTGGCATAAAGGAGAGATGACCAGTGTCCCTTTATCCAAATACAGTGGTTTCATGCCTTGAAGTCTGCAATACTGAACTAAAGAAATTAATTAGTCCATACACTGGACTGATTTATTTAAACTTGAAATTCAGGCTGAAGTTTATGGTTTCATAGTATAAACTGAACTACTGCTCCTGTGGGAGTGCTTTTCCAACAGTGCTCATTTCACTGTATAGGGAGTTGGATCTAGGTGCTAAATTAGCAAGACACTGATGCAGCAGGGAGAGAAATGAGCTTGACTTAGCTAGTTCAGCCCCTTGAACTCACAGACCACACAGTGAGATCCAGGATCAGTTGAAGGAGAGGCAGCACACACCTAGGGATGACTGGGTCTGTGAAGCCCCTATCCTGAACTGGCTGAGGCTGCTCTGAAGCCCCAGGTTCTTGCTGCCCAGCAGTGCAGGCTGGGCTTCCACTCCTCACTGCTGGTCTCAGCCCCCTCTGCTGTTTCCCAGCAGGGATTGGCAGTGGAGCAGCTCAAACTGGATTGTGGAAATGATAGAGCTTAAAAATAGCCCTGCAGGTTTTTTTGAAGCTAGACTTACATTTTTTTTTAGTCAGGTTAATTCCTGCATCTAACTCACCAGATTGCACAGACAGGTTCTACACATATATGTGCCTTAATGCACAGTGCAGCATGGGTGCCAGGAGGAGCTGGAAGAGCTGCTGAAATGATGGCAGCTTGGTTTACATAGATGCTTTCACCAACTTGAAAGGTGCATTTGTGTGTATATGTCTTCAATAATTTGGTTTTGGGTTTTATGCTGTGTTGCTGTCAGTGCATTCAGTCCTGCTCATCTCTGGTGGATTATAGCTGAAATCCTCCTACTCTTTCCAAATGCCTTGGAAACAAGTAGCCTAAACTGCTGCCTCTTTGGCCATTTTTTTCAGGCTTCTATAAGTTTATTATGGAAAAAAGGGGGGAGGGGAAGAAGAAACTTGGTTAGAAACAAGCACAGCAGCAGATGACAGCAAGGCTGGTTGTTGGCTGTGTGCTCCAATGGTACAAAGCAAAGATGCTTCTGCTAAGGTGACTGGTCTAAACTCCATGACAAACGAAGGGTTAACAATGCATGGATTTCAAGGGGCTCTGTTTAGTTTTCTTTGCTTTTTTTTTTTTTTTTTTTTTTTTACTTTATTTTATTTTTGTTGTTTTTTGTTTAATTTCTGTGTTCTGGCCACACCCAGGAGAACCGTCTGGTTTTGATTTCTCCCTTTACGGTTACATGGTAAATTTTCTTTCTCATTCTTCAGAGATGGAAACATTCAAATACTATATATATATACACATATTATTATTTTTTTTTTCACTGCTCATCATGTTGCTTGTTATTTATTGCAGAATCTGAGGCCAGACTAAAAAGGTGACAGTTACTCGGTCTCTTCAGGTCCTTTCAACAAACCTTTGGGTAAAAAGGGGCTAGTCTGGTACTGCAAATTACTCACCAGTCCTAAAAATGTTTGTTGGAATTTGTTGTTCGCTGGGTTAAACTTATTTTCTGCATGGGAGAAGTTCGTGGCAGTTGCTGGTGGGGAGGAATTGTTGAAAACTTTAGTTTTGCTATCATAACGGCATTATTAAACTCAAACTATGTATCATCTAAATTTTAGGAAACCTAAGTATTTTTTTCACCCAGGATCTTCCCTTCCTCTGGCTCCATACCTATTACTATGGAGCAATCCAGTACCTACAATAAAGCTAAGCTAGTAAATATTGGACACCTGCCCATCTTTTTTTTTTTTTCCCCTTGCTTTGTTTCTTTTTTTTTTTTTTTTTTTTTTTGTCAAGGTCAACACAACCTTGCTGAGGGAAAACTGAGAACTGTTTGTTGCATATGTATTTAGGTACAAATTAATCCCTATTCTTTACAGGTCATCTGTGAGAAGGAATAAAAAATGTTTATGTTCTTCTTTCTCTCCCACTTCAAAAATGTGTGTGTGTGTGTATATATATATATATATAATTGCTAGTTTTTAAACTTAGAAATAACAAAAATGTCAAGTGTGGCTCACCTGTTTTTCTTAAAGAGAATTTGGATGTCTAAGAGATGCATTAATTTGACAAACTAAGAGGACACAAATACTGACTGCCATAGTGTAAAGCATTAATTTAGCATTGACATTAAGTGGTGCTGAACAAAGAATTGCACAAGCTAAGGACTGATCTGTCAATAAAATATGGTTAATTAGTTATGTTGTTCTGAATCAGATTAATTCTGGTTTAATTCACATTGTTAATTATATTCATATAGTCTGCATGTGGATTGTATGCTACCTTGAGTTAACTTAATAAAAATACTGAAAATTCCTTCTCAGTTTAAAGATATTTAATGATAATGGAGTTTTTTAAAATCCCATATGGACTTCACTAATTGCAAACAGATGTGAATTAAAATAGTCTTAGTTTGGTTCTAGCCTGCACAGATTAATGTCTAAAAAATTACCTTCCATCTGCACTCAAGCTTTCACTTCACATTATCACTGAAGACATAAATTTCATTTGGTCTCCCCAGGCTTGTCTAGAACAAACAGAAATTTTAATGCAAAAGAGAAGAGGGAAATAGAGATTCCTGTTGTGTAGTCCTTACCTCCCCTCCTCCCCCAACCTTTAAAGAGTGTTTTTTCCCCATTATACAGAACCAGAGGGAAAGGTGTTGCTCTGTTTCTCAGGCTTACCGTTCTCTGTAGGGGCTCTTTAAAGCAGGCACAGTACCCTATTCCTTCATAATCAGCTTTGCTATTACACCCCCCCTGCAACCCCCTCGGTTCTCTGCAACATATTTGAGAGTTTTATGCAGTTGGGTTGTTTAATTAGCCCCTATGTCTTGTAGCTCTGATTTTAATTCATTTAAACACGAAACTTCTATGCTGTTCTGAAAAAGGCATCACTTTGTTATTTATATAGCTCTTAATTTATAGCTGGAGAAATGAAATTATCTGAAGCTTTAGATTATTGGGTTGGAGCCCTAAGGAGCGCTTTAGTTGATCGCAGCATTGCAGTACTGGCTGAGATCCTTTATTATTGCTGTTCAGGGGGGAGGAAAAAAAGTAAACCTCCCCCTCCCAAAAAACCAACAACCACCACCCTGCATTTAACAAATTTGTAGCAGTTTTATGCTGGAAACCTAGCTGTGGATGATAAAGGCTAGCTTGTCACTTAAACAGCTTGGGCTGTTTAAGATTGGTATTGTAAAGACCTTTAAAAAGCACTTGAAGAATAGCAGCTTGCTTGTGTCTCATTGCTAGCAATACTTAGAAATCAAAATGCTATCTGTTTTTTGGGCTGTCCAGTCCAAATACGTACTGACCCCCAAGGTGCATGAAGGAGGTTGCCTGGCTAGCATGCCCCTCCCCTCATAGGCATAGCTGTAGATCACTCTAACACCTTACTCTTCAATTACATCAGGAGGGAGTTTCCATTGCATCAAATGTAAGCTTTGTTGTTCTGCTCCTGAGGGTACTGGAGCCAGTGGACATTACTCTCTTATACATTAAAGCAGCATTTGCTTTATACCAAGCCACAGCTGCCAGTTATTGCTGTTGTTAAGATAGCCTGAAAGCAGAATGCAACAATGCTTTTTGTTCAGGTCCTCTCTCTCTAATGGCATGAAGATTGTCTCATCACAGTTGTCTGTATTAAGATGCCATTTGGCCCTAGTTAAAATCCTAATTCGCTTTGTCATGTTGGCTCTCTCTTAATGTCAGTGCACTCATTTCTGTGGAAGGAAGCATGGTCTCTTACCCTGTCCTGTTACACCACTGCATGTGCTGGTAGCAGCATGAGCATGTTTAGCATGCTGTTGTGTTGCTTGTGCCTTCATGGGTGTGGTAGACCTGAATTTGTCTAACTCAAGTGATGTTTTGGCAATCCTTGAGCCTTTGTGGTTGCTCCAAGCAGGGCATGTCAATTTTTCTGGAAGTTTCGTGGTCTAACTAGGCAGAGATTTGCTGCTATCCACAGCACAGAGGTTGCCATCTCAGAACAAAGCTAAGTAAGATGGGTAGCAGGGTGGGAGGGAGAGGTAGCAGAGGGCAGCTTTGTCGTACAAAACCTGCCTTTACCAATAAATCAGTATTTAGGTGTTTAGATTTACAGTAAACTCCACCACAGTACTCAGAGATAAGAATATTTTGAAACTACAGTATGTGACACTCTAAATCTTCACATTAAATGTGCTTATTTTATGGTGCCACCTAGAAGCCCTGCTTGCTTTCACGGCCCCATGTATCATTGGGGAAGTTACAGGCTTAGGAGTAAACATAAGCTGTGCCCTGAAGAGCTTACAAGTGATGCTTTACAAAGAGCTCTTCCTCTCAAGAGTGTTCTAAGGTAGGTAATTATTATTGTCTCCATTCTACAGGTGGGAAAAACAAGGTTCAGTGTTTGATTTGCCCAAAGCTTCGCAGAATTCCTGGTGCCAGGCAAATCTAAATTCAGATTGCTGCTCGCTCTCATAGCAGTTTCTCAAGAAAATAAAGTGCATCTCAGTGTTGATGTCCTGTACTGTGTCTGGGGTGGGCAGGGGTCCTACAAAATTTGTGTGTTCATTAAGAGGGGAGAGAAGCCCCACTTGGGCTTGCCCAGCTTTCCTATATCAGAGCAGGGTTTAGTGTTTTTAAACAAAAAACCAAACCAAAACAAAATGAAAAATTGGCTCGAGTAACTTTGTACTTCTTTTTTGGTCTGGCCTCAATTGCTTTTATGTTTTCTTTTTTTTTTAATTACTCTTATTCTTATTATTACAGTTCCTTTTTATTGATTTTAATTTCTTTCATTTATGAAACATGCATGAACCAACAATGTGACTCTAGGAGGTTATTGCTGACTTGTGCTGATGTCGATTTCATACTGTGATATTTTTTCTCTATTTACCTAGAGATCAGTATTTCAATATATAACGATGTGCATGTTTTCCCCCCTTCTCCCGCTGCATGCAGGGATTCGGGTTCGTAACTTTCGAGAATAGTGCTGATGCAGACAGGGCCAGGGAGAAATTACACGGCACCGTGGTAGAGGGCCGTAAAATCGAGGTGCATGTCTTCAGTAATTCAATTTCTTCTTTATATTTATTCTTTTGATTTCTTTTTGTGTCTTGCCTCACTTATTTCACATTTGGATCCTAGTCTCGTGTGTGCGTGTGTGTTTGTGTCTGTGTCCTTCACCTCCCTGCACTGAAATGTATAGAAGTTCACACCCTTTACAGAATATTTTTATTGTTGTTTTGGGTTTTCTTTTTCCTTTTCTTTCTTCTTTTATTAAGTTTTATTCCCACCCACTCCAAATTTTTGCCCTTCTGCTGTCTTGATTTTTCCTTTGCTTCAGTTTGTGAGGCTCCAATTTCCTGTTACCAGGCCTGAACAAAACTAACTGAAAAGAGTACTGTCCAACTTCTAACTGTGTCCAAAAAAGAAAGCAGGGGGCCAGCCAGTATCCTCTCTTTTCTCTGAGGCCAGTTCTCCTCCATGCAAGTGTGAGATGATGCCTGTGGGAGGGGTGGGGACATGTGGGGCAGCAGCCTGGAGTGGGCTGTGCTATACATATTGCCAGTTTCTTGATCTGCCAATGGTCAAGAACAGGTTTGGTGAAAGCTAATCCTAACAGTTTGCTTGCTCTCGCCGCCAGGGAGGGAAGGGTTAATGTTGGCTGGCTATCATGGCCATATGTTGGGCATGCCTGGTGTTGACCAGTTTGGTGTTCCACTGTGTTGAAGGCTAACTGGCATCATCCCTCTCTCCTTCTTTCTTTAAAAAAACAAACCAAACGCAAACCAAATAGTACAAATATTGAAACAAAAAAGCCGCCTTTTTGAGTAAGATGTCTGCATATTTTGCTTTTTTTTTCTGTTTTTTTTTTTTATTTTTTTTTTATTTCCCTTTCCGATGGTTTAGCGTTTAGGGCCCTTCACTTGACTCACTCTTTCCATGGTAACTATACACAATGCTGGCGATGGTACGAGTTGGCGGTAAGTGAAACAAAAGCGCTAGAGAAGAAGCTTTTTCTTTTTTTAAAATTTTTCTTAAAATTACAAAAAAAATTAAGAAAGAAAAAATCCATCTGCCATCTCACATTAACACTACGAAATGTGATTTGACTTGTTGTCCCCACCCACCTCCTTCCCCTTCTCCCCCTTTTATTTTCAATGCTGTTGAGTAATGCCGCCTGGACTTTGGATGTACATATTGTTTTGTAGCAGTCTGAGCTGTTTGATTACTGACTTCATGGTGATTTCCCCTTGCACATCTTACTCAGAGTTACTGAACTCCAGTTTGGCTGGTTTTTATTAATGCACCCATTTCCTCTCTCTCCTGCCCCTTCTTTCTGCTTCTCTTTCTATCTGAGACCTGTGTGTAGCTGTTACTGTTTGTTTTCTCTCTTTTTCTTTCTGCCTCCTCCCCAGTTTATTTCTTTACTAAGTTAAATGCAGCTGTTGGTCTCTCTGCTGACTGGTGGTTTCTGATTGGTTCTGGCAATTTTTCCTTTAAGTGCTTGTGTTGCACTTCGCTGTAGCAGCTGATTTCAGGCACTCGCTCCATCTAATGATTGTCTGTGAGACCCTATCCCCTCACTCCTCCCCTCCCCACCCTCTGAATCAATTGTGGTGTGTTTTTTTTCTTTCTTTTTTTATCTGTGTGTGTTTAACTGCATGCTCTCAGTCTCATCATTGTTGTTTCCCATTCTTTCTTTTTTAAATGTGTAATGTTTCTATTGTTTTGGGTCTGAAACAAGAGTAAAATGTAGCTCTGGACTTCCCCACCCTGTGTATGCCCACCATCCATACATCTCAAGGGCCCAAGGCAGCTTCTATTTTTGTATTCATTTTTTTTCTTCTTCACCCTGGCCTCCATTCCCATTTGGCATGAGTTTTGATAAATTATTGATGGTACATAAAGACTTCACCCTCCTTGCAAGAGCTTTGGGGCTGACACGGGGCTGCAGTAACTTGGCTTCCAAACTAGTCCATCTTTTCTTTATCAGCACCATCTCTGCGGTAACACCCCACTTGCTTGAGCAGTCAAACCGCTTGGAACTATGCAGAGCTCTGTAATGAGGGTGGAGGGCACAGTAAACCCAAAAATGATCCAGGTCTGCTGCTATGTATTCTTTTTGTCCCATGACATTTGTGACAAGGAAAAAATAATCTGGAAAATGATCTGAAAATGATGGGTATAAATCAATGAATGTAGATCATCTAAACAGTTGATGATGTTCCATAGATTTCCTCAAGCCTTGGGAGTTGAAATCTAATGCTGAAGGACTCCAGGCTACCTTTTTCTACCCAAGTGTTCTGCCAGTGACCTGCTGGGCCCCAATTGCAGCGGCAAGCTTGAGAAACAAGTCAGCTTGTCATCACCTGGTTCAATTCCCCTGCTCTGGGCTGCAGAAATTATTCCTGCCTCTCAAACAGAACCTGGACATAGCATCTAGGGTTTTGCCCTTCTGATCACTGAGGTGTAAATAATCCCATGCCTAGGGATGGCAGAGTGGTGGACAATCTGCACTTTACTCTCGTTGGCCTTTTGTTTAATGCATAATTTTAAAATGTCACATTTAGCTGTAACTTTTATAATTAAATGGCAACTGTTAAAAGTAATTTAAAGATTGCATTCATGTAAAATTAGCTGTTTAATTTTTTTTGCTCAGAGAAGCATAGTGTGTGTGTGTGTGTGTGTGTGTGTGTGTGTGGTATCTGAGAGTTTTTCACCATTTTCCCTAACGTTATGTATTTCCTTCCCTCTCCTCCCCCATCCCTTTCTTACTTTTAGGTTAACAATGCCACTGCGAGAGTGATGACCAATAAGAAGATGGTCACACCTTATGCAAATGGTAAGAGAGACTGTACTAATGATGAGCTGAAACCTTTGAAGAAAGATAAAAGGGAAAAGCTGTGACCTTTCCTCAGGACCAAAAGAAACCAATAAAACCCCAAAACCTCTAATTTGTATCATTATACCATTCAGTATAACCCAGGGGTGTTTGTGGAGGAATACCATTTTCCAGATGGACAAGTGGGGACAGAGAGTAGTAGGGACATGTCCAGTGTGGTCAAGATGGGTAAAGGTGCCAAGTACCAGTGGGTTGCCTGCCCTACTACTGCAGGCCGATTCTGTATGGTGGGATGCGCAGTACTGCTGTGTCTCACTGCCATCACATAGATACCTAAATATGAATACAGAAACGTAACTTAAGATGTATAATTAGCTTAATAACTTAAGATGGCTCAGTTTAGGTTCTATCTGTAAAAGGACAGCTGTTCCCAACCAGCGAAACAGCCTTTGCGCTGCTTGTTTGCTTTCTGTTTCAGACCGTGCCTGTGTTCAGTAATTTTCCAGTGAACCTAAACAGAGAAAGACCAAGTTGTTTGGGTAATGAAGAATCCTGTTTCATTGGGATATCTTGGTGGTTTCTTGTGCAGTCATTTTAGTTCATAGGCATATATAGGAGAAAAAGGTCATTCTCCCAGCAGAACTGAATTCTGGTTTGCTAAAGATTTTGAATCTGAGTCTTTGTCCTGAAACAGGCAGCAAAGTTCTTTCTGGTGTGAAAATGTTCCCAAACAGTTTCAAGGCAGGAAGCCGTGTACAGGTAGTTGCTAGTATGAGACTCTGCTTTGATTACAAAGGCTCCAAACTCAGAAGATAAAAATTTTTTATGTTGCTTTACTGCCAACTTACTGAGTGGCTCCCCTGCAAGTAAATCCTATTTTGGGTACAGAACTGGGGAAACAGGGCCAAGCAAAAGGCCTGGGATTCTAGATCACAGTACCTGGAAGGAACTGGAAGATTGTATAGCAAAAGGCAGTGTATCCATGATATATTGTCCTGAAAAGATAAAATGTCATTCATGTGACTGTTTGGTAACGAAACTTGGCTTACCAAAGTGATAACGTACAAGAATATTTTGCTTTTGCTGCCAGCAGTTTAAAGCCAGCCTTAAAGCTATGCAAAGGAATTCAGTATAAGACCAAGCTTATGGTGTACTGGCAAGTATGGTTGTACAACTGTAACTAAATTTGAGAGTTGATAGTCCTCTTGTTGCCACCACTGGAGTATTTTGCCATCAAGGTGAGGATTGCAGCAGCAGTGTGCCTGTACATACAGAGGGAACCTGCACTGCACCTGTCATTGACACTCTGCCAGCAGGCGAAGGGGTGGTGTTGATGGGCTACAATTCACGGAGTTGTTCATATGGCTTCTAGAGTGGTTAGAGGTGTTAAAAGTTCAGCAAGTGCACCAGGGCTCCAAGACAGAGGAAGCATATGGATTTAAGTAAAAATGCCTCTGTGATTGCTAGCTGAATAGCTGAGATCTTTCCTGAAAGGAAACCAGATCACATTGTTAGCTTCATACCTTTTTCCTCCCCCATTAGAGAGATGGAGGGGGAAAAGACAGATAGGTTTCTAGATGTGACTGGAAATATGTACCAACTCATACCCATACTTCTTTAAGCCCTATTCTTCTGTAGGTTTTATCTTGATGTTTTACAGTTCTTGCCAATTATCCAGATTATATTGAAATCATTTCTCTGTGGAGGCTTTCTCCTGAAAAGCAGCATATAAAAGGCAAGAAATACTAAAATAACAGTGAGGAGAAAGCATGAGATGAATAGAATAATTTGGTTTTATGAACTATAGTTGTGTAATACAGTTAATGAGGAAATTCAGACACTGTTGCTTTTAAGTAGATCTCTAGCAGACTAGACAGGAGGGTGTTTTGAGAATTAAAGGCTATAAATTGACTTGCCTGAGATGATAGTCTGGACCGGTGGCTTTAGAGAGGGCTTAGATCTGCAGTGTTCCCAGTGAAAGTAGGGAGGAGCTGGCAGCAAGGCTCCTGCAGGGAATGCCAGGTCACATGGTGCTTATGGCAAATATGCATATAAGGTAGTTGGCATTCCCACAGCAGTGCCTCTGCCCACTGCGGATCAGCTGATGTTTTGCAGTTCCCTCCCATACAGCGACCTGGACCTAGAGTCTGACCTTAGGAAAAGGCAGTTGGCCTCCATCTACACCAAGGGGGATTGAGGCGAAGCAGAAATTTGAAAGAGCTGTGCATGTGAAGCTGGGGCGCATGCAAGAAACCATTCCCCCTACCCATGCTGCCCGTTCCTTCTCTTGGTGTAGATTTTGGCATTCACTGCAGTCTTTGTTGTTTCAGGTTGGAAGTTGAGTCCTGTGGTTGGAGCGGTGTACGGCCCTGAGTTATATGCAGGTAGAGCTGAAGTAGACACTTCCACTTCTGCCATTTAACTGCAGTGGTGTTTGTTTGTATTCTTAATCTGCTATTTCTTTATAACCTCTTTACTGTTTTTTGTTTTTTATTCTTTTTAAAATTGAATTAGCGTCCAGCTTTCAAGCAGATGTCTCGCTGGGCAATGACGCCGCAGTGCCCCTGTCAGGAAGGGGGGGTATTAACACTTACATTCCTTTAATCAGTAAGTAGCCCCCAATGACCCCTGTATTGTTACTCAGCTTGAGTTAATGATGACCTGTTACCCTTCTTCTCTCCAGTTTGTATAATATATACTTGAAAGGATGGGTCTCGCTGGGAATGGGTTTACCTTGAGCCAAAGTATAGTGTGCAGTTGCTGTAACTTGTTCATCTGCCGTGTCTTTCCACACAGCTGAATGGGTCCTTCTGAACATCAAGGAGGCTGCAGAACAAGGGAGGGTGTGTGTGAGGAATAGGCCATTCCCTTGCTTCCCTCCCTATTTTGAAATGGAAGAAACCAAACAGACAAATCCCTAAAGTACATATTATACAAGCTGCTAAACTGCAAGTCTGCAGGGCCCCTACTGACATGCACCTGGATGCATGCTGGGTTGGGTTTGTGCCCTGGGACTTGTTCCCTCTCAGTATCTGTTTATGACAGGTTTGCAGATGCCTCTGAGGTTTTACAAAGTTTCGTCATGTGCCAGTTTACTTCAGTTTAAAGCATAATAATAGAGGCATTGCTATATGTGATGCCAGTTATTGGTCACACTTGTTAAATTAAGGTGGGCTCTCAGTAAACTGGCACTTTATGGGAAATTGCTGCTGCTGTTATATGGGCTATCTTGTCTTTCAGGCTTTAAAATGAACATACAGAGGATTGGGTGGCAAAGAGTGGGAGGGGAAAGGAGGGAAGAGACTGATGTAAGTTGGTTGACTTTAAGGGCCTCTTGACAAATTATTTTAAAGAGCCTCTGAAGTTTTGGAAGAACTGTGTGCTGTATTGATAGTAACTCCCTGTGCTTCTCAGACTCTAACCAGACTGCATGGTGGTGTCAAAAGGTGGGGGGATTTGAACCCTCTTTGGGGTGGGTAAGGCATGCCAAAACATTAACCTTTTGCATGCCAAACTTCTCTGCAACTCTTCTCCCCCCAAAGGCCATGGTGTAGCAGAAAGTATATATGGGATGCTTGCTGGGTTATAAGCATGTCCCTCTGCAGGATTGATGCCAAATGTCCCACCGCTATGGAGCTGTTGTGTCACTTTGTTTGAAGCAGGTGGTTGTTCTCTGGGTTGGAGCTTGTATCCTTTTCATCTTCCACCCTGTCTATCTTTACAGTTCCAGGCTTCCCCTATCCAACTGCAGCCACCACAGCCGCCGCATTTCGGGGTGCCCATCTGAGGGGCCGAGGAAGGACAGTGTATGGGGCAGTGCGGGCAGTACCTCCCACGGCCATCCCTGCCTACCCAGGGTAAGCACTGGTCACAAGAGCAGAGTGCTCTGCACAACCGTGCCAAATAGCTAATCGGTTAACAAAAAACCCTAAAATTGTCTGGATGGTGAGAGTCAAGATCTTGCTAGTGCTGGAGCATTCTGCACATGATGGCATCCAGTGGGGGCAAATCTAAATTTTTCTGTGTTAAGTTCTTCACTGAAACAATTTTCAGTACTTGGAATAGCCTAAAGTGCTGATTGGTTCCTTCTCGTAATTTCTCAATTTGTCTGTATATGGTATTTGTCATCCATTGACCCAATATGCTATAGTGCTACTGAGAAGGACACAAAGAGAAGATCTAAAATTCCTGAAAAGGTTCTGCTCTTTGCACTCCATTTGTGTTTCCATATTCAGGAATGAGGAATATTATCCATTAACTTCATGTCTCACCATCTGGCAGTAGGACACAGAAGAGCCAGTTACCCACAATGGATTTGCTTTCTTTGTTGGAGACGGTTTAAAAAGGTTTAAAACAAAGATTAATCAAGTCCATTAATTTAAAGCTGGGAGTGTTTGGGATGTAGAAAGAACGATAATGCAGTGAAACAATGGCAAATGTGTGGCCTTAGCATTCTTTGCCCTCAGATTTTCACTAGTAATGCAGTGCAAAAAATGCTATTACAAAGGAGCATTCTACTGTTTAAAAGGGAACTAGGTCTGTATGTGAGTTTTGTTTTGGGTTTTTGTTGGTTTGTTTAAATGTGGTGGAATGACAGATAAATCAGCAAATACCTTCCAAAATGTCTTTTTTGTTTGTTTGTTTGTTTTGTTTCTGATTTTGAGGATGCTTTAATCATATTGTCTCTGGAGTTCTACTTGCCATATTTTCCAGGCAATGTTCTCAGACAGAACAGAAGTAGGAATGAATCCTCCAACACAGAGATGTGGACTGACCCTTCTTTTCCTTTACACTAGGCCCAAAAGGGAAGAAAAAAATCATAAATCTTTTATTAAAAAGGAAAGTGTAATCCATACACATCACTGCAGGGAGGTGGCCTGGTATATGCTGGATAACTTCACAATACCTTCTGTAGCAGATTAAGTGATGAGAGCTACTGTGACCCTTTTAGAGTCTAGTCTGATATTTAAAGTGGAGCTCCAGGAAGCAAGCTGCAGTGGTCATGTATCTGTCTAGCTTTGCTCTTTGGCAATTTTGGCAATGTTTGTGTTTAATTCACCAGAATTCTTTAAGTGAAACCTCTTGTCTAAACATTGGTTTTCTCAACAGAGTGTTTCTTCTGGGTTTTCAAATCCACTTTTTTGCCACCACTCCTAGTTTACATTTTCTATCCTCAGAGAACATAGCCTCTGACCTGCAACTTGTCTGTCTATTGCTCTAAAAATGGAATAGTCCAATTTTATTGGAGAGTGCTCCAAGTGAAACAAAGCAGCAAAGTTGAGCTAAGTGCTGCCATCTAGCAGAATATAAAATATTTGCACCAGGGAGGGGGAATGTGTTTTTCATCCCTGAGAGTAACAGCTAGAGCATTCCTAGCCAGAGCCTGTCAGGAGTGAGGTACTGGGAGGGCCTTGTCTTTGGTGTAAATCCAGCCTGAGTTCCATGTAAAACGTTTATTTTTGTTTGAAATATGGGCAATATTTGAAATATTGGGCCAAGGCTCCAATGATTAGCCCTTCCAAATACCATCTCATGTCTGTGTTTACTGGTATTACACTGAATTTTTCTGACCCTACTGACTGATCCCATGTCTTCATGGGCAGCATACTACCTAGTAAACTTTTACAGGGCACCAGTAAGCAAGGCAGATTCACAGAGGCCCAGAACTGTCCCTAGTCCCAAGCACTGGGATGTGATTAACTACTACTGGTGTTTTTTGTCATCATAGTCTGAGTCTCTGCAAGATACTTTGTAGAATGAATTTGATTCCTTGTGGAATAATACAACATGTGCTATTCAATTCCATGTTCCAGTAACCTTTAGGACAGCCAGCATTCCGTGTGGGCATTGTTGACCTCCATGGGGTCAGGGACAGGCACACATTCTGACACCTTGCCCTCCATCAGTTACTTTCTTCCTGGCCAGTGGAAAGATGACACCATAAGATCAGTCAGCAACATGAATGACCAAGACATAGTGAGTAATGTGGAAGAAGACAGTAAAGTAAGCTGCAGGTTAGCTCAAACCTGAAAGAAGGAATTGGTTTTCACAAACCTCAGTGGTGTTTGAGTTCTAAGTTACAAAACTTAATGGTATCACTGCATTTGAGAGCTTAGCAGAATTTTAAAAACACAGAATGTAGATTAATAAAAGCTCATTGGTATTGCCATACTGGATCAGACCTGACGGCCATTCAGGTTAGAGTAAGTTTTGACAATGTCAAGTGCTAAACCAGAGAAAGGTGCAAGAAATCATAGTTATTAATGGTTTCAATATTTACTTCAAGAACTCAAGATTTGCTGATGCCTATGTGGAATGGCATACTTATGTATGGCCGTGGTTGTTTATCCAGAGAAGGATTTTAATACCTCAGAAAGCAATTGCTTAGACTGTTTAAGGTGATGTAAGATAGTCACCTAAACCTGACTTTGAATACTAATGCAACCTTCAGTTTTAACTGAGGTACCAATTGGTAGAAATAAGGAGACATTATAACCTCTGATTTATAGCACGAGTGAAAACTGTACTGGAATATTGCCCTGGTTCATAGCAGCCATGCATTTTAAATGAGAATGCTAACAAATAACACTTCAGAGCAAAAGCTGTAAGAATCTAGGCAGTCTGAAAAAAACTCAACTACTGTAAAACTCTCAAAGCTAAATAAGCTTGATAAATTTTATTTCTCAAACTATAGGTTAGTCATTGACTTGCGCATGGTCATTAAGTACCTATATGAGGAATAGACTTGCCATAATAATGAATAATGTAGTGTAAGAGTATAAATATAGATGAGATTCATTGATTTGAAGCCAAAGTAGATAGAAGACTAGATACTGGGCAGCAGAGAGCTTTGAGGGTGGTTTTTTCATTCCTTTTACAACACAGTCAGCTGGTGGTACACCTAAATGATATGCTGGCTACTTTACAAAACCAGCCTATTTCTTTTTCCCTTGGATGTATCTTAGCTCAGCTAGTAGGCTTTTTACAGATTGCACTGTGATTTGACTGGCTGCCAGACTGTTTTATACTTCTGGTCAAGCTACACAAACGGAATGTAGGTTTCAGATGAAGAAATTCTCTCAGTTTTTGCTAGCATTAAGAATCACAAATATGGATATTTACTACATAAATAAAAATTGCTAAATTTCAGCCCAGGAAGTTGATGTTAGTCAAATCCTTACTAAAAGGAGATGGAGGATTCACATGTGTTTGGGTGTTTGGATCTTACTCTTAACTCTTATTAGTGTTCCTTGCAGTTTTCTCTGGAGAGCTGATGCTAGCATCTCTTGCTGACAGAAATAGTGGTCTGATCCAATGTGGTAATGCTTATGTTCATCCAACTGATTGTGTTTGGAATAACTGTTAAAACTGCTAACCTGTTCATAAACCAAGTCACTTCCTCTGTCGTGCGTTTGCCTTTCCTGCAGGAGCAGGTGGAGTATCACTGCTAAAACACTCCTGGTCCTAGATAGAGAACCCAGCAATGTAAGTCACTGCCCCAGGAGCCAAACTCTTTGTTATGTGGTTGTAAAAATTTAGCTTCAACAAACATGATCTTATGGCCTGCTTCTCCCTGCTGAAGTGGCTCCCCTCTTCCTCTAACAAGGGTCTCTATCTTCATACCTGCTCCCAGCGCTCTTGGAGACTACAGTAACTTTGTCCATTGGGAATGGAGTGTACTTTTCCTGGGGAAGGCAGCAAGACTAAATTATTCAAGCAGTAGCTAACACTGCAAGATTTTATTTTTTGTTTTATTTTTTTAGTAATAGCATGCAGAATTTTGGCAAGATCTGCTGGGCTTTTTTTGTGTGTGTGTGCCTTACAATAGGTGGGTGTCTGAGGGTGGCAGGCTCTTGGCAGCATTTGGCAGGCTCTTGGCAGCATTTCACATTCTATCTGATGAGTAAAAAATAGTCAAAAGAATAGCTAGTGTTCCATACCTTCTTTTTCCTTAATGCTATGGGTAAGTCATGCACATCAGATCCATGAACATCACAGATGGTGGGGTTAATGCTTTTTAAATCTTGAGCGATTTTGTGTGGAGCTCCTCAGAGGACAAAGTGGAAGAAATTCCTTAGTATGTGAAGCACATGCTGAACTCAAATGGGTGGGGGGCATCTCCTCTCTTCCTTCCTCATCCTTCCCCAACCCCTGTCCCCAGAGTGAGCTGTGTAGTCTTATGCTAGTGAATGCTCTAGTAAGAGCAGCTATTTGGGAACCCCAGACTCTATTTAACAGTTTTTGTGCTTGAAGTTCTGAGAGAAACAAAACTATGGCTTAAAGCAGAAAAAGCATCATCCCATGGAAACCCTTCCAGTTGCTCCTCTCTGCTATGGAATAAGTAATTACTACCAGGGACTCCCACTGCACCTTTCGATTTTCGGATCTTGGACCAGTCACCTAACCTTTTTAGCTCATTATCTCTGCTTGTGAAAGCAATGCATTGTGGGTATTTTTGGTTTTTTCTTTTCAATTACATTTCTCTGTGTTTACTTTGATCAGAATTGATTGACTTGTTTTCCTGAGGTGTTGCATCGGTTCTTTAAGATGCTGAATAATAATACTTTGCATGCTCGTGTGATCAGCCAAATCTTATCGCATGTCTAATGTGCAGGGTAAAAGCAGGTGATGTATGGATGTCAGAAACAAAAGTCATGCAGCCCTGTGAAGCCTGAAAAATGTAATCAGGCACAAGTCTCTGAACCACTTCCTGACGCAGATGACTCCAGCCCCTGTGGGATGCCTTCTGTGAGGGGCTCCTCAATTTCACAAGGCCACTTCATGAAGCCAATGTTTCCATGTATTTTAGGGGGTAACCAAAATCATTCCAGGAGAATAACCAGAGTGGAGGTTGCTAAACCCTTGTGTCTCTCTTCAGGATGACAAATCTTTTTGAGTGAATATTTACTGTACAAGATTGTGGTTCCCCTCCCTCTCTCCTTTGCATACTGTCTCCCCCTCTGCCCACCCCTTCCCCCTTTGCATGCCATGGAAGATGACTTGGAGCTGTGCGTGCGCACACACATTCTCTTGCTGATTTGCTCCTGCCAAAAGCCCAGGTTGTGGATTCATACATCACCTGCCTGTGTAAAATGCATGTGCATGCTGCCGTCCTCAATAACCGGAATGTGTTTTCTGTTCTTTTGTTTTTTGTTTGGTTTTTTTTTGGTGTTTTTTTTTTTTTGGTTTTTTTTTTTTTGTTGTTGTTTTTTTGTTTTTTTTTTTTTTCTTTTTTTTTTGTTTTTGTGTGGATTTTCTGCAGTGTGGTTTACCAGGACGGATTTTACGGTGCTGACCTCTATGTAAGTACACACACCAGAGCCTTCTTTTCCCCAACCCTTGACAAGCCAGCCTTTTTTTGTTTTGTTTTCTTTTTCTTTTGGTTTGTTCGTTTGGTTTGGTTTGGTTTTTTAAATATCATTTACTTTAATTTTCTTCTTCCTTGTGGATATATATATTTATATATTTAGGAATGCAAGCATGCTTCTCTGTCACTGCGCTTGCCCCTGGGTGCAAGACCTAAGCCTTTGGGTTTCCTGATCATTGCCAGGGTCAGATTATTGGGTGTCCTATCCCCCACGTGCACACTGGTACTAATCAATCTGAGAGATGATTAGCAAATTAAAATTTCTCTCAATACTTCTCTCATTTACATAATTTGGATATAAAAATAACAGGACTGGTTTAGCCTCAGACCTTCCCTTTCCTTCTTCCCCTATTCCATCCCCTTTCTCTTCCCTCTTGGGGCCCTTTCAGGTTTGATTTGTGCAGCCCACACTACAATGAACAAGCTGTATGTTTTAAAATGTTCATGTGCCACTGGGATGTGGAGATTAGCCCTTTAGGGAAGACACTGGGACTGTTTAAAAATGGAGGCTGAGATGCTAGAGTGAAAACTGACATCTCATTTTGCTGGTAGGAATGGCACCTAAATAGGCTAGATTCTCTCACCTCTTCAGGGAATTGTAAAGTACAAATGTGTGGAGATGTTCAGTTACAAGAGTCAGCAGCCTCCTCCTGTTTGGGAATTAGCTGTGATACCACGGGAGACTTTGTCCTGTCATTGTCTTCGTCCTACCCAGTCAGTCTGTATTGCAAATATCCAAGGGTGACTGTGTGTACATAGATGGGTTGTGGATGGAGGTATTTGAACTGGCCAGGGAGAAAAGTGCTTTCCTCTCCAAGAGAGAGCTGTTGCAGAGCAGGAATATGGTAGGAATTTGCCTTTCAAAGCAAAAATGTTCAGGGCCACAACTGCCACTGCAACTTGTGGCCTGCCTGGCTTTATCAGAGTTCCCAGTTGTGGCGTTGTTAGTCATAGCTCTCTGGAGCTAGGAAGTTTTGTATAGTTTGGGTAGTGGCACAATTATCAGCATGAATTTCACATTCCCTCTCCTTTGAAGGTGGTTTCTTGACATTTATAAAGAGGACCCTGGAGTTAGATTCAGGATAATGGATGGAACTAGCTTTTGGATTTTGTTGGCTTATATGGAGGATCAAGTTCTGGATAGGTGCTTTTTCCAGCCCAGGTACAGCAGTTGGAAGATGTGCTCTTTGAGATAGAGAGAACTGAGTACATTTCTTCACTCTTCTGTGTGCTATCGTGCGTGCAGTACTTTAAAGATTGATCTGCCTAGTCAAGTGTTTCTTTATAAAACTGTGTCAAGGACTACAGAAGGTTCTCCATTTTCCTGCCTCACTCCTAAAACACCACCTTTACAGACACTGACTTTGCTATGGCAAGTAACCAAGAAAATGAGTGGTGCCTAGTGCCTTTTCCCACAATGTTGCATCTGAAAGGCTGCTATGTTGAAAGGGAAGACTGGCCAGGGTTACTCCCTGTTTCTTTTGAGAAAGCTCCTTCAGAGCTTTTGTTGGGGAGGAGAGGCTTATTTAACATGTAATGACAGGAACTTCATCAGTGAAGAACTCCCATAACCGCTTGGTGCTGCAGAGCAGTACCGCCATGCCATGTAACATAAAGCCAAGCCCCCAGGTCAGGTGAGAACCATTAGGTGGATTTCTGATGACTTTGCAGTTGGTGGCAGTGGTGTCACTGTCAAAAAGTAGGATGATAGAAGAGAGGACTGCATCAAAGTAGATGGTGGTGCTTTTTCCTATGTTGTTGCTGGCCAGAGCCCTCCAATGGAGCTCAGGAAAATGTTATCATTATCCAAACAATTTGCTTGGCACAGGTGAAATGACTTCAGTGTCTCTGTGTCTAACTGATTAGTTGTGCTTTTCACTGCAGTGCTTCCATCCCTCTGGGTTGCTGTGATAGGTTTACCCAGATTCTGGAAGGTATGGCAGAGAATAATTTAGTTAGGACTGGGGGGAGGTTAAATCGAGGTTCTCTTAAGACTTCTGAGTCCATAGGGTTGTGGAAAGGAACTGAGCTGGCAGGGACTGGTTAATGGTAGGTGAGATGAAAGGGAAGTGTCCCTAGTTTGGGCTGCCTTTTCCGCATATATGCTATGCACCAATTTCTCACTTTCCTCCTCCTCCTTTTCCTCACTCCTTTTTTCTTTCCTGGGGCAACCATCCTGCTAGCCATTTCTTCTGTGAAGAAGGCATTCCATCTGTTGTTGGATGCGTCCCACTCTGGCAAGACACCTGAATTGATAAAACAACCTGCCCCAGGAAGCAGAGGGCTTCATTTCGGATCATAAGAAAGGTTATCTTTCTTCTACAATGGGGTCAATCTGGGTGGCGGGGGGGAAACCCAAACAAACCCACCCGTGCGAAGACTGCTCCTGCCTGTGAAAAGCGTGCTTGCATCCACTGGAAAGAAAAGGCTGGTGAGCCCCGCTGTGGGCTGTTTGTATGATTGTTTCTTTCCACAGCTGTGTTTTTTTGAACTGCTCTTCCTGTGTTCTGTTATAGAATAGTCTTACAGGAACCAATCATTAGCGCTAAAATACCTCAGGTAGGAGTGCCAGTGTGACCTGCCAACCAATCAGATTGTGGATTGCAGTGGAAAAAACTGAATTATACTAACCATTCCAGCACCACATTAGAGATGGGAACAGAGGCTTTTTTAGAGCAGCACAGACTCACGTGTGAGCCAAGCCCCTGCTGTAGCAGGGTGGCGTGTGTCCAGATTTCATACCAAGTGGCATTTCACTCAAAAAAACAACAAAAAAAAAAAACAACCCAACCAAACAAAAACAAAAAAACCCCAACCAAACTCTGATTCAGTAGAAGGGTTAACAAGGTCATGCTTGTCCCATTACCATGTAGAAGCACCTGCTGCAATGGACACCGTTGTCCTGTCACCTCTTCAAATTCATTCATGCTCATTCCTGGTGCACATATTCCACCCTTCTAATACAGAAATATCAGAAGCAGTTCTAGCCCTTTCTGCTTCTTAACTTCTGTTATATGGAAGTATGGGGGTGGAGAAGACACATCTGAGATGACAAATAAAAGATCCTAAAACTGGGCTCGCTCCCTAAACCTGGCAAGCAGTAAAATGTACCTAACTGGTACCATGAGTTACACATTTCTCCGGGGTTATGGACACGCTTGTGTCCTAGGGGCAGAAAGGCTCTTTGGAGTAAAGAGGGCAGTGACATACTCTGTGTGCCCTTCTAAGGCAGGAATGGAAAAAGAAAAGGTTTATACCACACTGGCATAGTAAGCTGTAGTTTTGGATTTCCTCTTGCTCTCATTGGAGTGATCACCTGATGTGGACTTGAAGAGTGGAGAAGATGTACTTGAGCTGAACTGCATAAATGCTTATTTATTTTCATAAACACACTCAGTAGTTGGAATGCTGCTTTAGTTGGGATTGCAGCTTCCTGTATAAGTTGTTTTTCCACATTTGTCCTATTTCAGAAAATATAAGACAATACTGTAAAAGCTGCCATCTAATGTTAAAGAAGGAATTTAAAATAAAATATAGCTTTGTTGAAGAGCCAAGGACAGTAACATCATGGAAGTGTCATTTTAAATTTGGGCTTTTGTTCATACCCAAGCAATACAGCTGTTTGACGGCTCAAGCACTACACAGGGAAAGGGGTCCAGCATAGCCCCAGCAAGACTGGAAGTCTGGATAGACAGAGAAAGAGAACTTGGATCAAGATAAGCAGCATTTTAGGCTGATGTTAATTTCTCTTACATGCTCCCCAGATAATCCAAAAGCCTATACCAAAAAAGTCTATACTAATCTTGATTTAGACAGTCCTTTTGGTTGTTTTTAATGCCCAGTGAAAATGAATATGCTTTCTCACTAGTTCCCATTTCCTTATGGAGGCAGTAATTAAACTGCCCCATTGATAGAAATATCTGTGACATAACATCTTCGCAAGAAGCTCAGCCACACTTTCTTCTTTTGAGATGAGACTAAAGATTTTTAAAAAATAAACCTGTATGGGTAACCTGTCCCTGTGGGATCAAACAGGTGGAGTGGGAGTTTGTATGTCTGTCCTGAGTTTCAGGCACTATGACACTCAGTGGTTTCTTCTGTTGCAGTTTGGCTGTGGCACTGAAGGAATGTGTTGAAGCTGGCAAGGGCCTTTTTTTTTCTTCTTCTTTTTTTTCTTTTTTTTTTTTTTTTTTTATAATTATTTCTTTCATCTGGAAACACATTTTTTTCCTCTTTGTTGCTGTGGTTGCAGATGCTGTAATGCTGTTATGATTTATATTTACTGGAGTACCTGAAGTGAGTGGCACCAGAAATCACTAGGGATCATAGGACCCTGCAGCTGAGCTTGTGGATGAGCTTTGCATATCAGTTACAAGCTTTGTGTGAACAGGAATAGCAAGAGAAATATCTGGTGCATTGGACAAGCTGAACAGGCTTTAGATGCATTTATTGAGTTATATAGGTAGATCCTGGGTTATGGAGAATAGGGCCATCAGCTGGGTAAGGCAACCTGTACAGTGTCTGCTCTGTATGGTCTCAGAGCTTGGTGAAAGGATTTATGAAAAAACAAAGTATAGTTGCAACAGTTCTTCCTCTTTCCTTCATGCTATTTTGGTGTATTTGGACCTGCTGGTCATGCTAAATACATCCCCGTCTCAGAAATCTCCCAGCTGTCCACACTCATTGCTCCTATGACAGGAAAGCACCATGGCCATTATGATCCCCATTTTTGGTTTTATTTGAAGTACACATAAGTAGACTTTGCAGATTGCTTTGAAATGAGCAGGTCTGCCTGTACGCGTGTATCTCTACCCTGAGATTTTTTTTTTTTTTTGATTTTCCTTTTTAAAATAACCAGTAGCTTCAATTTTGCATCAGTGCATGGTTAAAAAGCAATACACGTCAGCTATTTCTTAACTTCATTTCTCCAATGAGTTATTTCTCCTTTTTTTTTTTTTTTTTGTGTTGTTGTTGTGCAGTTGACTGAAGAAATGTTAACATCCCGCTCTAAATCTCTCAGTGGAGTCTCTGTTCCCTTCTCTGATATAACAGATGGGTTATTGCTTGTTATAATTATTAACATTGTGGTGTGGGACAGGGCTAGGGTGGGAGCCATTCTGGGGGGCAAGGGCGGGGTGCTGCGGGAGTTATTAAGGTTGGAATGTTAACTCCAGTGGTGACTGACTGTTTCCGTAATAGCAGGTTGTTGTGGCTGCACGCTCTAGTACTTGAGGCTGTGTACTTCACTGAGCTTGTGGTAGAGCCTAGGGCGAACTGCTGTCCCAAGAGAATGCTGGGATGGATAGAACTAGCCAATATGAGTCTGAACGTGGTGACTTTGCTGGTTGTTCTAGCTCCAGATGTCAGCATGCTTAGTTTTTAATTTTAATTAATAAATGTTACTTCATTCCTCCTCCCACACCCGATTCCAACCCTTATTTTCTTCTTCTTTATTTTTGGGTTTTTGTTTGTTTTGTTTTGTTTTGGTTCTGTTTTGTTTTCCTTTATGAGAGACATGAGTTAAAAGAGAATTATATGATAATCCTTTTTGGTTTCAAACTGCATTGTGCTGTCATGTTCAGAGTATGTGCCAGGCATGTTTGAAGCAGCTTCTGGTCTGAAATGTGACTGGCAAGTGTGGAAGTGTGGGCAGAGTGGGAATCAAGGTTGCATTGAGGCCAGCTGCCCTGTGGAGGGTAGTGCCTGGAGGAAATGCCTCCCCTATACTGTGCCCAAGTGACAGACCAAGGGTTCAGGAAGCTCATAGCCTAAGGGGAATACTACAATGGCATTGGTACAAAGTTTGGTCTTAATTTAGTGAGGTTAATGAAGGTTTGATTTGGATTAAGGCTGCACCTTGTTCCTCTTGCCTCTGTCATGTTTTACATGGTGGTGCAATGATAGCATGGCAAAACCAAGCTAAACATCCCCAAACCACCAATCCAAAATACAGGATTTGAAACAGCCAGGTGAGATTAAAAGGGCTAGACTGTAACATGACATCTTTTCAAAGCTAAGTGGTGGTGTTTCATAGGGGTAGATCTGTGTTGCTTTTTCTCCTGTTAACTAGAAAATTGATGAGCTGCAAGTCCCTTTTCCCTGGAGTAGGAAAGGGCTTGCAATAATATTTTGGATAGCACGTTGGCCTTCACAGGGCTAATGCAGGCCACATGAAGGAAACCAGTATTAATTTTAAATCATTACTTCTAATTTAAAAGCTACCCAGGTCCAGATTGAGCATTGTTGAGCAAAGACACAGTTCTGTAGTGGAGCTGATCTTGTACTCTTAGTTATGTGTATGCAAAAGATATATAGGGAAGAAGTGGTAGAGAAATGTTGAGCTGATTCTGGAGGTGAAGAGCATAACTGTCTTCTGGTCCTTCCAACCCTGAAATGTTAATTAGAAAGAAAAAGAACAAAAAGCCAGAAGCAATCTGGAATTTTCAAATTTTTTTTTTTTTTTTTATTGCTCACTGGGTTTCTAGAAAGTCAAAACTATGGTTCATTTACCAAGCCTTCACCTCCAAGTTAAAAAAAAGTGTACAAAAATACAATAAAGATCTAACCAGGGCTTCAGACTCCCCCTTTGCTGCCTGCTGTGCCACTTTTGTCCCTTGTCTGGAAGGTGGCTGGCCTTGGTCTTCCTGTACTGCAGGCCATGCTCTGCCCCAAGAGATCCTTGTGGGAGTTCCAGGAGGAGACTCACAGGTCTTCTCTGAGTCAGAATTCACATTTTGCCAATGCAGCTGTTAAGTACATTTTTAGTAACTGCCTCTGATCACCTTTGCTACAGGTGTGTAGCATGGGCAGAAATACAGCAGCAGAACAGACTGCTCTGGCATAATTTCCCTTGACCTGTTTCCTTCTTATGTGGAGAGGAGGGGAGAACAGTCTGGTTGGCCTCAATATTGGTTTGCTTGTTGACAGCCCTGAAACCACCAGGGGCTGTCTTCTCTGACCATCTTTTCCTGATTACTTTTTGCCTTCTCTGGCTATTGATACTTTTGCACATGTGGACCCAGTTAAGTTCTAGCCCTTTGGATTTTCCTGGCTGTAAAAGAGAGAGAGGAAAAAAAAAAAAAAAAGTAGGAATTTCTCTGAATGGTCCCTTTTCTAAAATACTTCCCAGAAAGTGTTCACCTCTGATTTCCACTCCTTAAGAGGAAGGGGCCATAAAAATTACCTTGCATGCATGATTCTGGGTCTTTCCATTTCCTTCATGCCAAATTGCACTTTCGTAAGGTTGTAACAATGCTCAGTCTCCCTTTAGTGTATTCCTTTTGCTAAAGAGGATAATGGAAGGGCATCCCTGGTCCCTCTAAGGAAAGGAATATAAGTTAATGGGTGATGCTTGTGATAGACATGACATGGGAGCTGATGCAGTTTGAAACACTTCCTCTCCTTGTGATGTGTGTGACTTTTTTTAGTTTTTTTTTTTTTTTTTTTTTTTTTTTTAATGCTCTGCACGGGTGGACAGGTACCTGTAAAGTCAGTTCTCTTCTCTCCTGCAGGGTGGATACGCAGCCTACAGATATGCACAGCCTGCTACTGCAACAGCAGCCACGGCCGCTGCAGCCGCTGCAGCAGCTTACAGTGATGGGTATGTAAGGGAGAGGTGTCCATGGGAGCTAGCTTGCTGTGCTCAGGGATTCAAGGAGCATTGATCCATCACAGGACTTCTGCTTCTTTCCCCCATTTCTTTGTCTTACCTGCACTCGCATGTGCACACATGCATGCACGGCCCAACACAGAAGACTTGAATGCAGAGTTTCTCTGCTCCCGGACAGTATTACCCTCTGTATGTGAGCTGGCATAAATCCTGTCCTCTTCCTGATCCTTGTGATTCTCCTCTGCACAAAGCAGGCAGCCTCAGAGTCAGAGATCTGGCTTTGGGCAGGTTACTTAATCACTGGGTGCATTTCTCTCCCCATCATAAAGTAAAAATTACTCAGCTCATGCAGTGTTCTAGGATGCTTTAACACGCAACTCTGAATAGATACAAAGGATCGTCTTCATCAGAGTACTTGCCTTAAGATTTTTTTTTGCCTGTGCAGTAAGGCCATGTTTTAATCCTAGCCCATTCAAGTTTTTACTCCTCTCATAGTGGAGAATACCTCACTGCTTCTCATTTAGTAGCTGTTACTGTGCCGGTAGCACTAGTGCCAGCAGTCACTCTCCTCTGTAACTGCATCATGCAATTACCCAAAGGTAAGGGATGCACTAGGTGACATTTCAAAGGTGCTGACCTCTCTCCTGCAGGTCAGGCTCATGGCCTGTCCACACTCCTCCTAGCAGGCTGTTCTCTTGCCCATCTCATACAATGCATGGCAGCATGCCCATAGGATCTCTCTGCAGAGGAGCTGCCTGTGTGCCTGTGTGTGCATGGATGCATACATGTGTGTGCAAGGGCATGCTGCTGCTTCCATTACCTGTGGTCAGACAGCTATTTCTCTGCCCCTCCCAAGTGACTTTTCTTTTTATATCTTTTCTCCCTCTCTTCAGTTATGGCAGGGTGTACACAGCAGATCCTTACCATGCCCTTGCCCCTGCCGCTAGCTACGGAGTTGGCGCTGTGGTAAGTGGGATTTTCTTTCTTGTGCTGTTTCTCATTTCCAGCATGGGGAACAGCTACTGGTTATTGCGCAATGACACCTCACCCAGAAAAACTTCTTTGTTGAGGGAGGAGGTCCTTAGCAGCAGTACTGGGTTCCCACTTGTTCCACATTTCTGTCTATGTGTGCACTAAGAAAGGAACTAGGCTGTAGGAGACCAGTTGTTACTTGGTCTTGCACATTGTCTAATACAATGAAAAATTAAAATAAAAAGCAAACAGAGCTGCCAGGAGCCAGAACAGCGTTGGTGAATCAGTAGAACTGTACTGAGGTGGTACATAGAGCAAAAATCAGAAATAGAGATTCAGGATACCCTTTATTGCCATTTCCAGTTGTAGGAAGCAAGGGAATAAGTTGTTCTTGTGACATCTTGCATCAAAGCTGCTTCACTTGGTTCCCTCTTGTACTAGTGGAAGGATGCGGTGCCCTGCCTGCCAGCAGTAGTTACACAAGGGCAGGATGAGGTATGCTGGCACTGGAGGGGAGTGGAGCAGCTTGCTGAAAACACATGCTTGCCCATCTGCTAGCCAGCGCAGTATCTATGTTGTTGCAAAGGCTGGAATACAAATGTGCTCAGAGAAAAAGACACCTAAAAATAGATATCTGCAGTGTAGCACCTCCATTTTAGCCTCAGCTCATTGTGGATTCTCTTTAGGGTCAGTAAAAGAAAAACAGGTAATTCTAGGATACCCGGTCATCATATTTATTTTAGACCTTTACCTTGAGGTGAGGTGAAGAGCATCCTAGAAGTGCTGGTCTCCGCAGTCTATAAAGGCAGCCTGGACAACTGGCTTGAGATTAGGACTGGTGAGTCCCCTCTCTGGTACTGAATTCCCTTCCATCAAGACTTGCCAAACTTCACCTCCAGCTGGCTGGCCACGAGCATGCCCTCCTGAGCCACATCTTTGGTTTTGCAGGCAGAGTTCTCTCTTGCTTCTTAGAGGTGCTGATGGTGGTGGGTCAGTGCCAGTACAGGTCCTTCCAGAAGCATTTGGGTGCTGTCCTGGGTATCTCTTCACAGTTCTCCTCCTAATGACCTTTTCTTCTCCCTTTTAATTTCTACAGGCGAGTTTATACCGAGGTGGCTACAGCCGATTTGCCCCCTACTGAAGTGACGTGAGCCCCTGCAAGTGGGACAGCCCCCCCAGTTCATGAGGCCTGGCTATTGCAATATTTACTAGTAGAGGAACTCTATAGCAAGTCGAGGAGGAAAAACAAAAAAACAAAAACAAAAACAAAAAAAAAAAAAAACAAAAGAGAAAATACTTTTTTATACCTCACTATGTTCTTCAAATATGTATTTTTTTTCCTTTAAATTTCTGCCTTTAATTCTTTTGTTCCAAAGATTGTGCTCTTTTTTTTGTTTGTTTGTTTTTTGGTTTCATTTTTGGTTTTTTTTTAACTGTGGTAAAAATAATGCATTTCTGTGTCTGTATGTTGGTGCATAGCTTATCCTACCAATCACGGAAAAGACAATTAGTGATAAGGAAAGCTGTTAGAAACTGATATCATGAAATTAATCAGGAACTCGCAGACAGAGTTACTTCCCTGGGTCTGGTGCTTGATGCCTGTGAGACAGGAGGACGTGAGGGAGAAGTCTCCGCCTGCCGTGTTTCTGGTCTGCAGAAGGAAGCACTCTTTGGCTGTGGCTGGGACCTAAATGCTGGTGGGAAATAGTAATTTACATTTGGAAATGGGGGAAATCAGAGACTTTCCTTGTTTCTATCACCATCTGATGCACATAGGTTTGTGACAGTTTCAGCAGTGTCAGAACTTTAGACTTCACAAGAGAAGAGTCCTTCAACCTGCCCAAAGACTTCAGCTGTTACCTGTTCTATAGGGGACAAGACTTTGAAAGGAGTTTTTGACCAGGATGATCTTTTCCCACACACAGAATTTTTACTCGTTGATTTTTGTCCGCTGCAGGTGGCTGTAATTGTCATAGTTCTCATTCCTCCTTTTGAAGATCTTTCTCTCTTGCTGTTCTTTTTCCTCCCCTTCATTCCTCAAGGAGTGGCAGATGGAGTGCAGGATCACGCTGAGTACCTCTGTTGCAGACAGCAAGTGATTAAACTTGGGAGGTGAAGCACCTGCAGCCTTGCAGAGGAAGAAAGTGAGCAGAAGACTTGAGCATGGCACACGCTCTGAGGCCCAGCATGCAAGGGCACTGCTTCTATTCATCCTGGGCTGCTTAGGTGCTTCTGCAAGTAATCTATTTCAAATAATGTGAGCGGGAAAAACCAGTCACACGTAAGCTGCTCAAGGTGAGGGACAAGCATGTGGGTTTGTTTGGGGGAAGAGGATCATTGATATCTAAATGTGGTCCTGAAGTAGTTTTGTATCTGTCAGAAGCAGTTTGTTCAAGCTCTGAATTCATAGGAACTTCCTACCACAAGCTATTTCAGGCCCTTCCATAGCTGCATTGGAGCCCTTGGGTTTGTTTTGCCCAGCTTCTCACAGAAAGTTGTGCACCTGGTCTGCTGAGTCCATATAAACACTACATATTAGAAGACTTGGAAGGATAGAAACTATTTAGCCGAGGACTCCACAGCTCCCAAGACCATCTCCCTTCTGCTCTCACAGACAGAGAATTCGCTGTCTTTCAAAGGCAGCACACCTAGATGGCTGTGACAACCGTGGAGTTGCTGCTCTCCAGGCCTCCCTGTTCAGCTGCTTGCTCCTAGAGTGCTGCCAATAATCCCAGTGGTCAGAGGCAGGCTCTAATTGCATGCTGGAGAGATGCAGAAGTGTAATTGTACCATGCTGCCTTGACTCCATGGATTGGTGCTGGAGTGAGCCACTGCCCTCAGAAGCGCAGCTTAGAGTATGGATTTGTTGCCGGAGCCTCTCCAGCTCCTGTCAAACACCTGCTTTTCCATCCACCACTGATACAGAATAGGAAAATTCCTCTGTTTAACACTAAACAACATCAGTAAGCAGAGGTCCTGCTTCTGGGGAGCTGTCCTGCTCCAGCCACACACAACCACACAATTTTTTGCTCTTCTGCAGTGATATGTGGAGCATCTCTGTGCACAGCAGAGTGGAGGCACCTCAAATGGGAAGAATGGGGATGCCATTAGTTAAGCTAGAGACCCTAAGGCTATTGATTTTTCTGGAGGAATAACTAGATAAAGGGGACACCAAACTGCCAGCCTGTTGGCCACCTTTTTTTTTTTTTTTTCTGGTTTTATTGTTGTTTTTTTACTTCTTTTTTTTCCAAGCCAAAGTTTGGTTTGTTGCTGTTATGACAATTTTTTTGTTGTTTGTATATAAATATTTTAGCTTGAAAATAGGGAGGGGGAGAACAGGGTGTTGGGGCTTTCACAAAATCTAGGAAATAAGGGAGACTTGGGGAGCTTGGGGGCTTTTACTGCCTGAGTTGGGGTAGAAGAGGGAGGACTTGTGGTAGAGATAGTCATATTCAAGGGGAGTTATTCCCACTGCAGAGCAGCCAGGGGCTTGTAGAGCTGGGATGCAGCAAAAACCTCTACTGGACTAGTTCTCCCTGCTGTGGATGGAGGGCTCAGGCCCTCCCTTCCCTTGTGGCAGGCCATTCTCAGGCTGTGAGCCCAGGAGCATCTGCAGAGCCCTGCTGGGGCAGCTGCTCTCCCACTGCCCCTCTCCCACATTCAGTTCAGCTGGTTCTGACTGTGGCTCCCCAAAAGCCAGGTTCTCCCTCCCTGAGTGTCCTCCCCTGCCCTGGCAGTGCTACCTGCAATCCCCCCCGGCCACTTGGCCTCCCTGGGAGTAGGGAGGCCAGCTCCATTTCTGCCTCCTGGCAGAGTCTATGCATGGCAGCTTCAGCCCGCCCAAGTACATTAGGAATGTGAGGGGTTTAGTGCAGAAGCACGCAACCTTTGGGGGGCCGTGAACCCCTGATCTCCGAGTAATACCTGTTCTAAGACCATCCAGCCTGATTCCTCCTGTATCCGAGCCTGGCCTGCTCTGGTCCATCCCTGCCAGGCTCCTCTGGTGCATTAAGCAGCCAGTGTCTCTTTGGCTCCATAGTTAATGCTGCAAGATCCTCTGAGGGAGTTTACTGATAGCCCGGCTTCCTGCTCTCAGCTCTCTCTTCTCCCTTTCTGAGCTGCAGAGGGGACACCAGGACACTTGCATGGCTGGGGGCCAGAGGTAGCTCACTGGTTCCGGGTGTCCAAAGCACCAGACCTCCCAAAAACTTGCATGGCAAGGTTTCTTGAGTGAGTGTTGTGCCGTGACAGGAGAGCTCTTCAGCCTTTCTTCCCTGTTGGCGAACAACAGCTCCGGTTTCACTCTGATATGTTATGAACTGGCTAGAGATGCTTTCACAGTAGCCAAGGTGAGGCTATATCCATCTTCTGAAGAAGTGAGGACGAAGCCTATATCTCCCTATGCAAAATGATTACGTTTAATAAATTGAACTGGGCCCTGGCTTATTAGAATGATGGCAGCTAGTGCTTGTCCATGTGATGGGTCTGAGTCACAGGTCCCTTGCAAAGCAGAGTTTGGCTTTCTGAGGGAAACCGCACAGGCAGCCTGGCAAAAATAGCTTGCTGTTTGTCACCTCCAGTCTGGTGGCATTTGGGATTCCTCTTGATGCAGAGTAAAAAATGTATCTTTAAGTGCAGCTGTTTGTACTGTCTTGCAATAGGTTCAGCCAGCACATGATGATATTCAGATGAAATTTTGGTTTGAAATTGGTTTATTTAATGTGCTGTATTTCCTTGTAGTTACAGTTGTGCTGGTATAAAGTAACATCTACTGGTATAGCGTATTCTCTACTGGGAATAAGTTAAATTGATGCCTGGCACATCAGCAAACTGTTGTCCTGGACCCCATGTGTGGGAGGCTGCACTGTTGTAGGTGGGTTAGCTTTTCTAAGAAAAGCCATGACAGGACCTGGAGGCAATGGGGAGCTCGGTATGAGCCTCCTATGGCCAGCTTTTCCCAGGTTAAGCAGTTAGGTGGATCCTGTGTCATGAGTTCAGATAGCAAAAGCCATGTTTAAAGATAGCTGTGGCTTGGCTGTTCCAGTGCCTGAGAGGGAGCAGACTTGCCTAGTGAGGAGCACTGGCTCTGAGTCTGAGACCTGTGTTTTGGACAGGGCTCTGTCAGTGACCCCTCAAGGGTCCCTGTGGCGCAGTTGTATTGCTACTTTAGACTTTGCATCCCCATCCTAAAGTGAAGTTGAAGTTTATCCCCTGTTCTTACCTGTTTTAAGATCCATGGATGTGAAGTGTACAGCAAGAGCTGAAGAGGGTTTTCTGAGTAGCTGGCTCAAGTGCTGGTTGTGGAATGGTTAATGAAGCCATTTCCCTGCCTGAAAAGAGACACTGGCTGCTGGGCTTTCAATTCCAGCACCCAGAACTCCCTCAGTGGGGAATACAAAGTAGAGCCTCCCAGTTCTACCCATGTTTTTCCCCAGCCCATCCCTATCTGTATCTTTCCATCCTAGCCACAAAGATGGAGGCAAGTAGAAAACAGGTTTGGGGAGCACTTAGGAATTTAACAAAGGGAAACCCAAACAACAGCTCTGGGGGATGCTTTTGCTGAGTCTAGCTCCAAAGGGAAAGCACATAGGCAGCTTGGCAGAGCGCCTGCTGCCTGTGACCCTCCAGCCTGGCAGGGTGGGGAAATGCTGTCCTTGGTGTAGAGGGGTGATTTTTAAAGTGTTTTACCTGTTTGCACTGTTTTAAAATAGGAGGGGGGGAAAAAAACAACCTAGTGAACAAGATGAACATCCAATGTAAACTTCTTTGTGTTTTTATTTTCGACATGCTCTTGGATAATGTCAAACATTTTGTAGTATACACCAGTGAGACTTGATTCTTTGTTGCATAAAACACTATTTTTGGTGATGTTAATGTCTGAAAAGCCCATTCCCTCCATCTTCACCTTACTGATTGCTCTCTACGCCCTCCAACCCCAGTAAACTTCTCTTCTACAATGAAAACTCCAGTCAACAAGGCAAGCAGGAGTCTGATAGCTGTAGCGTGAAATGGGGCCCTTTGCAAGCAGGCTGTGGGGTTTCTGCCTGGTATGCTTCGCTCCAGCCAGGAGCTGTCAGGAGAGAGCCCCATCCCTCAGCAGTGCCTGCATCAATGGCAGCCTAAATGGGCCTTGGGATGGCCAAGTCCCATCTCTGTTGCCACTGCTGACCCTGGAAGACAGCTTCTTGCTGGGGCTGCCCATGACTGTCCTCTTGGGACTGTGGGCTGCAGCTGGCCCAGGCTTGTGCGGGAGACCAGCTTCTGATGCTGCCTCTCAACTCATGGTAGAGCAGGAATGCGTCAGCCAAAAACCTTGCTTGATTTCACCAGAAGATTGCTGGTGTCTAAAGCCGTCCACCAAGATACTCATTTGGCTGGCAGTCAGAGTCAGCAAAATGCCCGTTAATCTTAGGAATGTTTTTTCTTTTAAAATTTTTGTTGATGTTATGAAGTAGGTCAATAAATCTCTTGCCAGATTCCCAGTTCTCTGCTGGTGTAGGGGCTTGTTGCTTCCCTGAGGAGCAAATTCCTTACAGAAATCAGGCCTCCCACATTAGTAGTCTCAGTTCTGGTCATGTTTTTCTATTTTTTTTGGGTTCACGTTATTTTGTGTGTGCGAGTGTTGTAGTTTTGGCAGCTCAATTTGGCTGCATTATCAAGTGACGAAATCATCCTCTTTAACCCCAGGGGATATGATTTGGTTTTGTTTTCTTTTCTTGGGTTTTTTTTTTGTTTGTTTGGGTTTTTTGTTAGGCTTTGTTTGGTTTTGTTTGTTTTTTTTTTTTTTTTTAATATGATAAATCCTGCTTGTAAATAGTTGGAGCTAAAACCTGGGGCTGATAGCAAATGAGAACCAGGGCTGTAGAGTGATACGGAGCTGGTGGAGTATTTTACTGACCTCACAGGCTGATCTCTTTTAGACTTGGAAATTTTCAGTGCGAGGCTGAGATGCCGCAGCGCCTCCAATGGCAGCAACAGACTTGCCCCTTCTCGCAGTCTCCCCAGCACCTCCCATTGCCAGGTACTGCCAGGGAACAGGATGTCTTGAGTGGGATGCGTTCCCTTCCCCTGGATCATTTCCTAGGACGCCCGAGCCGCTTGCCCAGGGTCCCATTTCCCTGCTGACTCTGGAGCAGCAGTATCTGCATCCCAGGGCTTTGTGACAGCCTTTAACTTCCCGCCCTCCCTTGTTAAGTATCATATTGTATAGTAGCTTTCAGACCATACAGTATTCATTGGGTTATTCCTATTATTATCAAGTAGCTGGAATTGTGAAGGTTGGAGTAGTTAGATCTTTAGCTTTTATTCCTTTTTTTTGTATTACTATCCATGTGTATAAATTATTGATCATGTTGCTGGCTTTTATAAACTCTAAGCAAGGGGGGAAACCCTTCCTAACCCTTTGCAAATGGTAATGAAGCACTGTTTTTAAATAAAAGAGAGAAACACCAGTCTGCTGGCTCTCCTGTGTTGTCTGTTTTTCAGCACATCTGGATGAATTTCACTGGTGCATCACCCTGGCAGGTAAAATGCAAAGAAAGGAAGGTGGTGTGAAGAACAAGCTGGGAGTTTGGATCTTCTTAACAGTAATAAAGGGTGAAGCCTTGGCAAGTCACACTGACAAAATCCCAGGCCCATCTGTTCCTATACCAGCCTCTCAGAAAATCTACACCTTTCCCTGCTATTCTTTCCCATTGCTGCTTATTAGCAGAAGAGGTCCAGTTGTTTGGTATTTGATAAGAAGCCTTTTTTTTTTTCTTTCTTCTTTTCTCTCCAAGCCTAGTTGGTGTTTGAGCCTGTTAGTGTGGAAGGAGAGACAATCTTCCAAATTATGGTATCAGCATTTCCTTTAGTGCCTGTGTGGCCAACCTCGCTACATCTGTGCTAGCGCAGGTTTAATAGTTAACACACACAGCTGGAAGCTGGGGTTCCTGTGTCAGTGTAAATTTCCTCTGGGAGTTTGGACACATCTTTTAATCACTGCCCCCGTTGTCTTGCCTCTAAAAGCAGTGTTGCTGCAGACAAGCAGAAATTCATTCGCATTCTATGTAGTACTTCCAAATCCTCCAGTGAAAGATGTCATGCAAATACAGATCTGTGTAATCAGGTGCTTTTTAAACTGAAATGATCCTAAAAATAGCAAATAATAAATCCCTATGGCTAATTGGAAGTGATTATTGAAACAATGACTGAGCAAAATGATACAGCCAAATATGCCTTGTACAGTTGAGGCTAGTGCTTTAATTGCCTTTGGAAATGCAGGGAACAAAAAGGATGGGATAAGGTGTGTCCCTGGCCAGTAAGATTGTTGATTATGATGCAGGAAAGAGTGCGAGCTCCTTAAGCATTCTTTCCCAGTATTTACCAAGGATACGTTCCTGTCAGATGATCCTCATTTCATTCTAACAATAACTCAAGAGTATGTTCAGTGACTGCTAAAATTAGATGTTTGGAAATCAGGGCTGAAAAATTGTTGAAGAAAAGCTGGTTAAGGGATTCTGCATCAGTGGAACTGGGAAAGGTCTTGAAAGGAAACTCAGCCTTGCTGGGAGAAAGGTATTGCAGAGGCACAGCAAAGGAGCTCTAGGTCTTCCAGCTGATCTTCATTTCAAGGCAAAGCTGTAAAATGGCTTATCCTGGAATTCACTAATTAGTCAGGAAAAGTGTTGTAATACTCAGCATTGCTCAATGTGCTTTGTCCAAAGGAGAGCTCACCAAAGGAAGCAGAGGTTCTTTGAATGCACTGCAAGCTGCCTGAGGAGGCAAACACGGCTGATTTAATACATCCTCCCTTTCTATAAGCTGTAAATAATTGTAATATGTAATAGACACATCACACTAGTCACAGCTGATCACGAGCCATGGTCCTTGTTTCTATGTGTGTAGGTAGCATCACCTGAGAGTGACAGTGCCGCTGCCATCAGGAAGAGCCTGGGGAGAGGGTTTGCCAATAACCTGGGCACGGGCTCCATGCCACAGGGCTTGGTGCCAGCCCAGGGTCCACCAGCGTGGCTGCTGAGCAAGAATCTTGGTGCCACATGGCTGTGCCTGCCTGCTGCAGGTTGGGATGGAGTCAATAAATGGTCGTGTTTGCTGGAAAGCATTTGGATCACATTGAAATTATTTATTAATTCAAACTGCATTTGCAGAAGAGCTCAAGGGTGAGGTTAGTGTGACTGCTAAGTCTGCATCTTAGGCTGGCACTGACAAGCTGCATCAGGAGATTTGACTCAAAAGCTCAGGAAGAAGTCCTGATCCCTGTGCCAGTAGCAAAGCTGACTTCTTATCAGGATTTTGCTGCTGGACTTCTACTGACTGTACTGGCTCAGAGGTGGCAGCCTGAGCATCCCTCTGATAAGAGAGTTTAGCTTACAGCTGGTGTGGGAGGAAGAGTTATTTGCATGCCCTCTTTCTGTCTTTAAGCAGAAAATTGTGAAATTGTAGAATAATTTGGGTTAGAAGAGATCTGTGGAGGCCATCTAGTGCTATGTCTTGCTCAAAGGTCAGTCAGGTTCATGTAACTGTAGCATCTTCAGCGTGAGCTCAGAGGGGAAATGCATTCTTCAGTGCCAAGAACTTCAGCATGTCCTGGGAAGTGAGAGGTGACCCCCGCTCTGCTGTGTGCCCTCAGCTCTTTCCTTCCCTCTGCAGCTGAGGTTGGTTGTTGCTTGCAGCTGTTTCACTGGGGTGTGGAGAAGAAAAACTGCAATGTGCTTAACTTTGATTCAGACAAGATGTATTTTTGTGATTGCTCTCAGTTTGCCTGAAACGTGATTGTTTCTGGTATAGCTTGTCCAGTGCTGGCTCTTGCTGCTTCCAGTGTGGTTCAAGGACTGGAACTGGGTGGGGGAAGAGAATGGAAACAGGAAAATAACTGTGAGAGCTCATCTGTTATTTGTCAGGAAGGATAATTGATAGAAGCACCTTCCAAAGAACAGAGAGATGACTTTTTCATGTCTTTCCTGCCAATTGATGTAACATTTGCCAGCATGCAGGTGAAGCCAGGCAACTCCAGCCAGAGTTGTGGGTTAAGGAACTTGCTGCAATTAGTGATTTCTAAAGCATTTTAAAGTGCCAAATACTAGTCCAGGAGCTTCCAGTGATTTGTACCATCCAGCCCTATTGCTGACCTCACTGGAAATGGACCATCCTCTATCCTGGGTGCTCTCTGTTCACCTTGGGCTTGCACTGATCCTTCAGCCCAAACCTGGAACTCTTGGGTGCTGCTCCTCTTCCCTTTGCTGGTTGATGGAGGCAGCCCCACAAGCCAAGTCTTTGCCCACAGCGCCAGCCTGAGTGTGCCAAGCCCAGCATTCCCCCACGTCACCTGTGGCAGAGGAGAAAGCTCCTGGCTTGCATGAGCCCCATAACCAGGGAAGCAATGAGAATACTGGAGCTGAAACTGGAGGATTTTTGTTTCTGGCAAGAGGCAGTCATCTTCCGCAGGTCTCTGACAGTGTAGCCAGGACTGTTTGGCTCCTGAGGTGCAGCGGCCACCAGCCCATGACCAGACTCTAGGAGTCAGCCTTCCCACTTGGAGAAACCTCACTGCGTTTGGCCCCTTTCCTGCTGCAGCACACCGATGCTGGAGTGCCAAGAAGATGCACAGAGCTGGCACTGGGAGCAGCTGTCCCAGTTAGTGGAAACTTTCTTGCCTTTTTAAGGACATGCAGAGTGCTGTGCTCTAACTTTAGCACAAAGGTATGGTTGACTTGGCTTCTTTTATTAATGGATGAGTATAAATATATCTGCTCTTGGTGCCTGTCTTGTTCTTCCATGTGTAAACACTGAGCTCTGTCCCAGCTCCTTTTGATGATAAATTCCTTGTCTTTTGAATCACAAGTCACCTTTATGTGTGTCAGGGGGAGGCATCAAAGCCCAAAGTCACTTTGTTTTTTATAGCACCAGCACTCTCCAGCTGAACTCTGCTCAGACATCACCAATTTCATGGAGCTCTGTGACAACAGCATATCTGGCGTGTTTACGGTCTTACTGAAGTAGCCTTTGAGCTCCTCTGGAGCCCTTCTGCTGCAGAGCACTGCAGTCCTCTCTTATTTTTGCAAGGATGTTGCCTGTTCTTCCTGGTGGGAGGCTAGCAAACTTCGCTTCCTGTTCAAAACGCCAGGGCTTTTCTTTTTCGGTCAGTGCTTCTGAGTTCTGCTGCTTCTGCTCCACGAGAAGCAGCTCTCCAGAAATAGCTCCTCGCTCCTGGCCGAGCACAGCTCACGTGGCTGCGATGCCACCGGCTGTCCCTGCGCTCTCCCCCAGTGCAGGGCAGCTGCAGATGCCTGTGCCCACAGCACAAGGGGCTGGGGAGGGATTTTGGCTCACCCCAGTGTGGATGAGGGTGAGCTGCCTGCTCTACTGATCCCACTCGACTGCAGGGCTTGAAGGTGAGAAAGGAAAAGGGAGAATCAGTGCCATCCATGCAAAGTTTTGCACAGGTGGTAGAAAGCTTCTGTGTTTTGGGGGGCAGATCGAAAAGTTTGGGGAGAAAATGAAAAAGTCAGAGTTCAGGAAAAGATGGTGTGTGCTGAACTTGCACAGTGGCCTTGAGGGTGAGGGCTGAGCTGGCTGCAGAGCTGTGACCCAGGGATAACACTCTTATTTCTTCTCTGGGCATCTGCTATGGGGTTTGTGGTAAAGGAACAGAAATTACCCCCTTGCTCCCCACTAACAGTGTGACATGACCAGCACTGAGCTGAGAGCTGGTGCATCCAGAGGTCTGGAGAGGTGAGTCTGACACACTTCACGGGGTCAGATTGGGTGAGACAGCCTTGAAGCATCGGAGATGACAGCTGTGGTGAAGCCCACTCATCCCTGGTTGAGATCCAGGTCCTGCCGTGTTTGAGAGGGTCATTAGCTCTGGAGGGGAGGCCAGGCCAGGCAGAGCCTGGCTCAGCAATTCGGGTCGCTGAGCGGCTGTGCAAAATATCTCTTCAGCCGTGGGCTTTCAGATAGCTTTGACTTGAAAAGAGCAAATACCTGGAGTTACTGCAGGGTTGAGAGAAAAATCCCATTCTCACAGACTCGTTAGTTACGTCAAATACCCCTTGCCCTATGGATTTGGCACCTGTCAACAGCAGCATGAGTAAATACTGGGGCCTGTGCTGGCAAGTCACTGGCCCCCCAGCATTATCCATGAGCTGTGGGGGACCATGGAAGGCCTCCTCACCATCAGCCAGTGTCCTCACACCAAAACTGGGCAAAAACCCCATGTGCAGAGCTAAGGGAGCTTGCTCTGGTTCTTCCCCCAAAGACCAACATGCAGGCAGCAGCTGTAAGGCATCCCTAGCAGCAAGGAGGGTCATAAAAACCCCCAGGGATGGGATGTCAGACTTCCTCTGGCTGATCCTGGAGCCTTCAAGCTCTCAACTATGTTGCATTCCACTGAGGAATGGTGCCCTCAAAACAAAAAAAATCAAACCGAAGCCAAATTTTCCTTCAGGGGCTGAACACATTTGCACCTGGCCAGAACTGCTCAAATTGCGGGAGTGGTGCCCATCAATGGCTCCCAGCAATGGCTTGGGGTGCTTAGAGCCATGACAGCACCCTGGGAGGTCTCTCAAGTGGGACATCCCAGCAGCTGCACAAAACCCACTGTGATTTGCAGGCCAGGTGAGACCTGGCACTGCAGGAGGAACAGGGAAGTGTTATGCATTTAGAAAACTAAATACTCTGGAGTCTTGCCTATGTCTGGAATGCCCTCATCCTGCTTGCAAGTCCCTGGCAGCTGCCTTTCCCCAAGGCCTTCACTAGAAATGAAACATCTTGACAAAAACAAAGGGGTTCTTTGAGAAACACCTTGGCTGAGCATCGCTCTCCCTGCTGGTGACTGATGGCACCAGGGACATGTACTGTGTGGCTGTGATGCAGAGCCAGGAACCACTTCATCCCTGTGATGTAGCAGTGTCCAGCTCTACTTGGAACTGCACAGATGCATGGTGGATTTGAACTCTTGTTTACTTTGGGAAAATGTGAAATGCCTTTTTATGACATCCTGTCCCCTTGCAGGGGATCCTCACAGATGAGAGGCTCTAGATGAGCAGGGGCAGCCTTATGAGCACTGCCAAGGCTGAGATCTCAGCAATCCTGTGTGTGCAGGAAGTGTGTCCTGAAAAAGTGCTCAGTCTGGGTACAGTACATCTCTGATGTGACCCCTGGAGATTTTGCTCACCACATACACGTCATTCCCTCCCTGCCACTGCAGCTCCGTCAATCTCCTGGGGCCACAAGTTTCTAGAACAGTTACCAGCACTGAGTCTGAGCATCTGTGTCCAAAATACAATGAGAGTTGCCAGGAAGAGAGAAGAGGCAGTGGATTAATCTTGTCTTTTCTGCTTTGCAAACAAGCAGGTCCCAAGCTTTGAGCTCTGCTATGCTGCCCTGACTGATTGGCTTGGTGGTAGGTCGCTGCTCAGGGAGTGCTGCAGAGCAGAAGTTATCTTTTCCCAAATCCTTTGCTTCTCCCTGCTAGCAGCCAAGAAGTCCTCATGGAACAAAATCCCAACATATTCAGAGGCATGTTTCATGCCCAGAAATGTTTCTGACCTCAGTTTCACTCCAGGCATTGGGGAAAATATGAATGCTTTTAAAAGCTGCCATCTCATCATCTAAGTCAGAGAAACCAAGAGCCATGAATATTCCTGACCCACAGGAACAACAGGGCTTGAGCACACAGGATGATGCAAGGCAGAAAAAGCAGAAAGGCACATTTTGGATGGTACTTTAGTAGCCTGGTCGTCTGGGTAGAATTAAAAGGAGAACCAGGACCAATAAGCCAGACCTAGCCAGTGTCCCAGGACTCACTGCAGGAATCAGCAGGGCTGTGAACACCCAGAGCTGTCTTTCCTACTAGGGCAGTCAAGGCCATGACATTTCTGAGATTTCTCTATCCAGGACAGTTATTATTCCACTTCATTTTACAGGGTTTTTTTTAACACCTCTTTTCTTTCACTAGTGTATCTGCAAACAACCTGGAGAGGCTTCAGAGTTCGGGAGTTACCAGCCCTCACCTGTCAAAGCCACAGCGAGGCGCCTGGGTCTGTGATATCCCAGGCATCTCCTGGCTTTTCATGTGCAAGAAGAAGAATTCTCCAGAGCCAGAGCTGTGCTGCAGTGCTGAGGGTCTGTGGCCACACCAGGAACAGGACTGGCCTCTTCTCTTTCACCTTGCAGGTGTCACTGGCCAGTGAAGAGCAGCAAACCCAGGACCCAGTCTCAGACCTGGCCTGCTGGTGGTCTGATTTTACAGGTGCTTCCTGCAAAAAACCAAGGCCCCTTGGTGGGAAATCTGGAGGACCAAAGGATTGTAAGCATGGTGCTAATGCTAAAAATTGGGTCAAAGGGTTGACCAAAAGGTGAAGGGACCACACAGCCTGGCAAGGGTGGCGGGGTAGCCCTGGCACTGGGGTCTCCTGAAGGGAACAGGAGGAAGGTGTTCTGTGAAGTTTCATCCCAAACCTTAGGCACACGACAGCAGGGATGGCTGTTTGCCTTAGTGACAGTCAAGGGGAAGAGGCTGGAGGCTGGTGTGGAAGAACTGATGGGCTGTGTTCTCTGGGCAGAGGCATCACCTCTTTCTGCCCACAAGACCACTTGGTGCCTTCTGCTCAGCCCTCAGTTTGAAGAACCAAGCTAGTACCTCAAGCTTGGAATTGTCTTCATTAGTATTTGTGGGCTAGAGAACAATTCTGCCAGGAGCCACATGATGTCCATGTTTTCATTGCCATCGCTGCAGCTGCTTGTGTTTCTCATTTCAAAATATCTGGGTCGTTAGACATCAGGATGACCTGGTGGAGATCCTGCCTTCCTTAGCTAATGCATTCTCCAGGATGTGAGCACAGGGATTCAGGGATGCTGTGTGATTTCCTCACTGATGTTTTCCTGTCCCAGCTACTGCCCTGAGGATTTTCCTTCTGCATCCAATCCCATAAATGCCCTGCTGGTTTCCCACCTGTGAAGTGTGGGTAGTGAGGTTTCTCATACCTCTCCTTTCTAGGTTGTCCCAGGTCCTTCCTGTAGCTGCACTTCCCATGTGGAACCATACCTGCATCTGGTCATATCCCTCCACTCCTGTAGGGACCCAGCATAGGCTCTGGCCATTCAGAGGTGTTTTTTTTCATTGTGCAGGTGATGTGTGGCTCTAGAGCTCCTGTTTCCCAATCCTACTCACCAAAGTTGGACTCATGTCTCCATCCACTTCTGCTGAAAGCTCAGGCCTGCTTCAGGAGCACCAGGGTTTGAGCCAAAGCTTTGAGAAAAGGTTGATCTCCAAGCATGCTCTGTGGGCTTGGTAAGCAGGTGCAGCTCTTGCTGCATCTCTGTGCTCCTCAGCATGTCTGGGGTGTGAATGTTTGGGTATGAACTCCTCAGCATTTAAGGATGAAAATGTTATTTTTCCAACATTACCTGGCTCCCACCTGTCAGCTGAATGTCACAATAATTTAGGTGTGGCAAAGGTAGCAAGAGTAATTTAGGTTCTGCCCAGCACACTAAGAGCTGGAGGTTAGGTCACGTGCATAAGGAGGCAGGAATTTCCCTTAGGTCTTCAGAAAACATATGGGCTGGGGCCCCAAAACTGTGGTAGCTGGACAAGCCTAGCCAGGACAGTATTTGTGTTGCTTCAATGCTGTTCAGATGGGTTTACCATGGCAGCAACCTCCCTCAGATGCAGGTGATGCTGTTCCAGTGCCGACAGGTTCAGCTGGCATGAAATCACCCGTGGCATTTTACAGGAGATATTTGCCTGTGTGGGGATGTTTGTGCTTAGGGTCATGTCTATTTTTGCTTCTATGCCTTGTATTTTTAAATTGGGTTTGATCGGCACACAATGCCTGCAGCACAGCTCCTTTCATATCATCTGTCATGTCAGAAAATTGCTTTGAATATCTGTCTGCTCATTTCAAGCTAAATATTTACTCTGTAATTAGATAGTCTTGTTTCAAAGGCTTTTTTTAAAAAAAAAAAGTATTAATGAAAAGTCAGTATTAAGTTGCTAAGTGGATGCAGGTGGAAAGCAAAGCACTTCTGCAAAGCTGGTGTGGGTGTTTAGCCTTCACAAAATGTCCCTCTGCTTCTCTTTTCCCCTGTGTCCATCACTGTGAAAATCTGCTCTATTGGATTCTGTGCCAGGACATGCTGGGGATATCGCAGCTGTGTGTGTGGAGGCGAGGGAAAAGTCTTCAGTGCATACTGCCCCCACTTGACGGCGCTCCTCAATGGTGTCCCCAGCTCGGCTCTAGTCCCTGAAGCCATCAATGCCCTGCCCCCAGGATGCTGCTTGGGTCCTCCCAGTGTGGTTGCAATGCAGTTGTTGTGGTGTGTGCTGGAGGCATCCAGTCTAAGGCACACCCAGTGTGTGCTGCATAGGGATGAAAAATGATGGAGAAATGGGGCAAAGGTGGTTTCATGCTTTCTTGCTGCCAGAGTTGTAAAAGTCATGCTCTTGCAGAGACAGAGGGCTCCTGCAATCACATGTGGGCGAAGACAGAAAAGAAGGAGCAAGTTTCTGACTTCATTGGGGCACTCAAAAAGCATTTGCTGATGTTGTAAATTTATTTCCAAGATGCCCAAACCCATGGCTTCTGGTTCACCTGTGAATTCAGAGGGAAGAAAAAAGAAAGAAAATATTTATGTCAACCTCGCTCAGGCTGAAAATATTTCCTTTAGGTTCCTGGCAAGCTAAAAGCCTCCTGACACCCTGGCATTGCGTTGCATCAGGGGTCTACATGGTTTGATTTTGCTTTCAGATGAAAATGTAACTTTTCCAAGCTCCACTCCCAAAGCAGATCTCTGTCCTATCCGTAGTATACTTCTGAACTCCTGCATGAGGGCAGGGAACAAGACGCTGCAGAGTGACAGGGCTGCCTGCTGGCTGCCTGAGGCTGCCCAGCTGGGGGAGCATGGGATCCTGTTCTCCTGCACCAGGGCACTCAGATCAGCAGACAGAAGCTGCCTCTGGATTTCAAACTAGAGAGAAATTAAAGGTAAGAAAGGAGGATAAAGATTGAAATTTAAACCTGAAATATAACTTCAAAGGACACAACAGTTAAGCCATTAGGGGAAATGTCTGAAGCTTAGGGATTTGATTTTGTGAGTGGCTGCAAGTGTGAGCTTCCCACTGGACCTGAATTCAGTGGCAGGGGAACTCTGCCTCGGAGCACAACCTTACTTTTAATTACTTCTAACTAAATCTTGTCTGAAGTAATTGTGTAATATTAAATGATCTCACTCAACATAAGATGACTCTACTTTCATGCTTCTTATCCTGTATAAGTAAGACACATATCCACTGGCTGTTGTGCAAATAACATCACTGCCTCACCTCTGCCAAAGGGTGGCCCTTCTCTTTCTGCTATGCCTTCTCACCTCTGATGCCTTTTGGCTATGTTATCTCCTGTCAGCATGCCTAAAGCCAAGTAAAAACATGCTGCTTGCAGTAATCAGTTGTATTTTCTAAGCCACTGCTTACACTGCTGTCTTACTGCGTCTGTTCAGGTAACCCTCTCTGAGCAGGGAATGCTGAACAAGATGCTCTGATCCTCTGCAGGAGCTGGGATTAGGTGCTGGTTCTTCACACTGTGCATTTCTGCACACACTGGATCTTCATAAGCTGCTCTAAGAACTTAACTTGTTACACGAGGTCATGAGCCCAGTCATCCTACAGCCATAATTTGGAAGTGAGAGATTAAATTTCCTATTTACAATAAAGCTGGCTTAGAACTATAAAGTCATAGAATCGTTTGGGTTTTAAGGGACCCTACAAAGATCATCTAGTTCCAGCTCCCCTGCCATGGGCAGAGATAACTTCCACTAGACCAGGTTACTCAGAGCTTCATCCAACCTCATGTTGAACACTTCCAGGGATGTGGCATCCACAAATTCTTTGGGCAATTTGTTCCGGTGCCTCACTCCCTCACAGTAAGGAATTTTTCCCTAATATCTAATCTAAGCCTACTCTTTCAGCTTGAATCTATTCCCACCATGTCACTATGAGCCCTTGCAAAAAGTTTCTCTCCATCTTTCATGTAGGGTCCCTTCAGGTACTGGAAGGATGCAATTAGCTCGTCCTAGGCCTTCTCTATTCCAGGCTGACCAAACCCTATTCTCAGCTTTTTCTCATAGGAGAGGTGCTCCATCCCTCGGATCATCTTGGGGCCATCTCCTTCCTTTTGCATTTCCTTCCTCACTGTCAATGTGCACCATCTCGTACAGCAGTGTAAATGTCCCTCAAGGCAGATCCTGTGGGTGTGCTGATAAATCTCCTTGGCCTCCCTGCTCGGTGCCCCCAGCTGGGATATGTACCATGCTCACCACTGTGGTGAGCTCCTGGGACACTGATCAGGTTTAGGGGCCCCTGTGCTTTCATGTCAATACTGCTTTCCAGGGCAGCTTTGTGTGCAATGCCTGACATGTTAATACTAGCAGGCACAATGTGCTTCAGAGGAAGTGTCCGTGACTTTTTCCCTCAGGCAGAAAATCCCTCTCCACAGAGGGAACCAGTTACCCTGCTTTATTCTGGCAGCTGCAGGCTAATGGTGGCCACGGTATGCCATGCTTTGGGGTCTTGTTGTGATTTTGGATCATGTTTGGTTCATGTGGATCTCCTCTGAAGGCATTTCTCTGAGGTTTCAGGTTAGGGAACTGCCCCAGGAATGCTATGAGCTGTGTTACAGTTCCTGTTAAATCACCAGCCAAAATCATCAAAATGTTTCTTGGAAGTTTCTGGACTTGGGAGCATAGGGGTGCTTTTTGTGGAGCTGGTGAGATTATTCCACAAGAAAAGTCCTGCTGGTGCTCATGCTGCTCCAGCATCATAGAGCACTTCCAACCATAGAGGCTTGCAGAGTGGCTATTCCCACATCACCAGTGTTTTCCAGTACTTCCTCACATTAAACTTTGCCCTGCAGGAGCTCAGAGGCTTCTAGGATCTTGTTGCTGGTAGCCATCAACTGTTTTTGGAAAATGGATTGAAAATCCCATGCCCCAGTGGAGCCTGCTGTGGCTTGGAGTGTTGAGGCTGAGCAGAGCCCAGCAGAAATTGTATTTTCCATGTATGCCCATGGAGGGTAGTGATCAGGGTGCCACCTCTGAGTGATGAGCTGGGCAAGGGCGGCACTGCCTGTGTGGAGGCTGGTGCAGGGGTGCCCTCCCAGCACAGTACAATGTGAGTGGGAGGAAAGGGGAGCAGAGCAGCAGCAAGAGCAGAGAAACCATCTTGGTCACGGTGCCTTTCTGATGGCACCACAACTGGCACCACACGGTGGGGCCTTTGGGCTTACCCCACACAAAGAAGGTGACATACCAGTCACGTGGAGAAAGAGGAGAAGGGGAAATACCATGGAAAAGGGAATCTCCAGGAGAGGGAAACTGAATTTCTGTTAGGAGAAGTGGAGCAAGGGGAATGGCTCCTAGAGTTGCCAGGCAGGGAAGTGCCGTTTGCACAGAATCACTTTGGAGACCGGCACCAACTCTCCCTCTTGTGGGCATTTCCCTCTGCTTTGTCTAGAGTCTGGTAGCTGCTGGTCCTGCCAGCAGCCCTGAACCTCTGTTGGCTTCATCCTAATGAGATGGTTCATAACTCCTGTATTAAGTACCCTTGTGAATTAGGCCAAGAGGGTAGCCTGAGCTGCAGAGCCAGCACCTGGAATGCCCTGGCATTGTGCTTATCACTCACCAGGTGCAACATGAAACACCCGAAAGCAGGACCCATAAAAAGGGAGCAGCAGATATTGAATCAATGACTTTCCACACTCACTCCTTGCAGGTCAGACTGGCCAGGACTTCACTTTCCTGCTTTCCTCTTACTTTGCTCAAGTCAGTCTTTCTAGTTAAAAAAAACCAAACATGTCAAAACTTACCATGTTCCCATCTGAATTTCTGTCTGAATTCTTCCTCTGCCCCAAAGATTCTCTCTCAGCCCAGACTGTGCTCATGGATGAGACATTTGTATTACAAGTTTTTTGACACAAAAGGTCTGCCTGTTTCATCTGGTCTATCTGCAGTCCCATTTATTTTCTTGACTTCTTGATCTGTGGTCCCAGTGTGTCCTTATCTGTTTTTTGTTTATGATTTGGACACTCTCTGCCCCAGTAAGTAGGAGAGGCCCTGTATGTCTTCCTGTGAGAGCCAGTGCACCTCTCTCAGCTCCATGAGCTGCAGGTCTACAAGAGCTGCAGATAAATGCTGGCCTTTTGCTTAGGAAGATAATAAATCCAGTGTAATTTGTCCTTTGCTGTAAACTCATAGACAAGTCACAAAATTAGCACTGAAACACGGAGAAAGAGCATGAATTCGTTTAGAGTAGAGTGAAATTCACCACGTGGAGTGAAATCTCTGCTGCAGCTGATGGGAAAGGAAATAAAAGGACCACAGGCTAAGATAAGCAATTTCCAGACAGATGCTGCCACAGACCAGCTGGATCCAACCAGCTGCGCCACCAACGCTGGAGCACTTAGCAGGGGGAGGAAGATCAAAAAATAAAACCGTGGTTTTTGAGGAACTCACAATTAAAAAGGCACCAGAGATGGGAGCCCTGCATGAGCAGAGATCTTTGAGGGTAATGGAGCTTCATTTTTATTGTTAGTTTGTTTTTTTTAGAATGAGCATGCCTTAAAGCTATTTGTGAATGGTTGGAAAGTGATTATCGGATTTTTGTCTTTGTGGATTGGCTGATCTTCTGCAAAGTCACCAAGTCAGCAGGTTGTTTTAAACAATTTGACCTAGTAAGGCTGCAGCCATATCTGAAGTATATTTTGGGGACCATGTATAAGAGGATTAACAAAAATTATGAACTCATGAAGAATTCCGCCTATGGCTGTTAAATGCAAGCATGCAAATATAACCTTGGGAAGTCCTTTAGCCTCAAGTTGCTGTGATGGAATAGAGCTGATCCTGCTTCTTACACTTTGCCTGGGCACATGCCATTAGTGTTGTTGGGGGAAGAGGCTAGATGAGCCAGGTGTCCATGAGTCCTGTGTATGTAAGATGCTTACAGGTGAGATTTCCAATGGTGCCTAGCCTGGGACATATGTATATGCAACCCTAGACCCCAAAGAGCTGGAAGGGCTGGCCAGGCTGAGCATTTGGCAGGGATGCTGTGTTACTCTAATACCACTGCCTAAGGAAGTGGTATTTCAGCAGGGGTGAAATCTTCCAGTATTTGTTTTTTTTGTGTCAGTATCTTGCAGCCAGCAGCAAGCCCCACCACTGTGCTTGTGTTGCCAGGAGGACCCTGAAGTGGACAGGGCAAAAGATCTGTTTGCAAGCACAGCAAAGGAAACAACAGGGAAGAGATGCAGAACAGAGACCCCACACCAACTAAATGGTAAATGTTCTGTTCAGGCAGTCAGGCCACAGGTGCCATATTCAGGGTGCTCACTGCTGCCTGGTGCTCATATGCTTGGAAAAAACCTATGATTATTTTGCCAAGTTTTTTTTTTTTTTTCCAGAGGGATCAGTTTTCCTGCAGGAGTTCCCAGTAAGCCCAGCAGAGCACAGAAAGCACAACTGGATTAGGGCTGCTTAAACTGGTGTTGCTTTTCAGAAGAGAAGAAGTCCTGGTTGTTCCTGTCCTCCCTAAGGGTGCACTTGGTGTTGAAATGATAATACAAAATGAGACCTTGAACTTTGAAAAGGGCCAACTGCAGCTGGAAGCGAGAACCTGCTGGAAATCATTAAAAGGCAAGTGTAAACATCAATAAAATGAGGGGTAGATCTTGGCTTCCCCACAGGCTCTTATCTTGCAGAAGCTCCATGCTTTGTGGATGAGAGTCTGTTTTGCAGGCAAAGGGAATGAAAATGTGTCTTTTTTCTCTCTTTTCATGCCATGAAACTCAGGCAAAAAGAAACCCTAATCTGTATATGCTGTTCCACTAGTCAGACAGTGCTGCCTAGGAATTGGAGGATGGCTCCATGGGTGTTTCTTCTACAAAGGATGCCTGCATAAGTAGTTCTGCCTCCCTGCCCCCCCTGCCAGCATGCGTCAGTCCAGCTGTGTGACAATCCAGACCAGAGAACTTACCTGGCTTCAAAATACACTCTCCAAAAGATAAACACAGTTACTTACTTCAAACTCAGAGCAATTCCTTAATCCAGCTCATTTGAAGCCCTCATAAAGAACTTCACAGGCATCATGGGGTGGGAGAGGATCTGCTGTCGTTGCCTTCAAATCCAATTAAAAACATGCACAACCTCATATTAAGTGCTGTTAGCTCTAGGGCCATTGCCTGCCCGGTGTGCTGAGCAAGGAAATTTGCAGCATCACCCAATTTTACCATGTAGTGATGGGCTCTCCCACTCTTTTTTTAAGAGGCTGAGAGCCCACAGATAAACTGTGCACTGCATGCTGAGGCCCAGTGCCTCCTCTTCCTCAAGGAGCAGCTCAGACAGGAGGAATTATTTCTTGTTGCTGGCTCCCTTCAGACTCTGGGCTGTTGGTGTGTCCCCAGGGAAAGAAGGGCTGCACACAGGGCACCTGTTTTCCCAGTGGCTCAGCTCTGTCACTGCTGAGGCTGCTCTTGCTCTGGTCTGCAGCTGCTGCTGCCTTTGCAGGCATGAGTACCGCTCCAGCAGCACCCAGGAACGTTGCAAGGCATCACCCATATGCCCAAGGCACTGGGAAGAGGAGAATTAGGACATTCCCACATAAGGCATGGAGTGGGGAGCAGTTGCCCATTCCAGCTGCCTGGATTTCATCTAACCTGATCACTAAATCCCAGCCTCAGCCACATTGTAAATGCTTCCTGTGGGTGGCTCTGAGCTGCAGAGCTCAAGGTGGCAGGCAGACACCCAATACTGAATGCAGGCTGATTGCTTGACCTTTTTTGCCCATATGTGTTTTTGTGGCCCTGCCTTTCTCAGTTGTTCTCCAGCAGGCTCTAGTTACAATATTTTATTGATGATGAGGGACAAGGGAGGGATCCCTCTCTTGCTTTAGTGTTTGAAAGGGTAGTACACAAATCTTTGAGTGCCAGTATGGTGTTACAAAGACTAATCCACCTGAAGGGACTGCTGCATGCCACATTTCCCACTGACTCCTGGAGATCTCCAGGGTCGCACTGGCATAACCCTGTGTTCTTACCTCTAAAAAACATTTTTCTCCTTTTGATCCTGCATGGGTGAGGCTTTAAAATCTGCCTGTTGTTCTCTAATCATACTCTTCCTTTCTTAAACTGCACTCACAGTTTCCCACACAAAATCCTCAGTCCTTTAAGTGCTCTGCATTCCCAGTCCTTCAGAGAAGCTTTGCATCCCCAGAGAGAGCTGCTGTAGCCTCAGAGACAGCCTCAGTTTCTATACTGTAGCCTAAATATTCTTGTCCTAGATTGCCCTTCTGCTTTCCCGCACATTCTCCCACTGAATGCAAGCAATGGTCTGCAAGAAGTGTCTTGTTTAGCTGACATAAATGTTTTTTTCTAGGTGTTGTGCAGAGTAACACACATTATGAGAGGCCTCAATAATTGCACAGGAGCTGTGGGTCATGCCTGTGTTATGTCTGATAGTCACCAAAGGCTGGATCCTGTGAGCACTGAAGCGAAGGTAAAGCTACTGCTGACTTAACAGAATGATCCCTGAGAGAATCCATGCCACAATACTGGTAAGCACATAACACAGGTCTGCAAACTCACAGCCCAAATCTTGTCCTGATGCTGAAATCTTCTGCTCCTAGTCCTTCCTCTTCCTTTTAAGCAAGCAGGTCGGGTCACCTCTCAGCTCCTGAAATTCATCAGTGTGCAGGAGCCCTGCCTGGAGGCATTGCTAAGAATAGTGTCCAAGAACAAGGGGAAGAGAAGAGTGAGCCTGGAAGGGATTTGGCCACTGCCATCATCACTTAGACTCCATTTCAGTTCCTAAAAGCAGTGAAGGCTACACAACACTCACAGTTTTGGATGGTGCTCTTAAGTGACACTCTTCTGCTTCTCAGAGTATTGAAGTCAAGGGCAAGGCTGCCCAAAAGCCAATGCTCTTGCCCTGCTATGAGATCCCATTTCTGTATACCTCACCTCTCCAGCTAAAGCTGCTGTGAGTGCAGGCCTCTCACCTGTCTGTCTGCATGGACTGAGTTGCAGTCTCCTGAAACAAAGCACAAACTAATCGCTTAGAAGAAGCTGCATTTCAGCAAAATGCCATAGAAACCACAGCTGCGTTGTGGAGGGCCTTTTCCCTGGCATTATGCAAGAGGTAATTATGTAAGTTGTTGTTATATAATATTCCTGGCTTTTTCAGAGTGCCAGCCTCCCCCTGACCACAGCAGTGTGTATTATTTACGTCACATTACGCTTTATACAACCCAGGCTCGCAGCAGAGCTGGGGCTGCTGTCATCACCGCTCCCAGCCATGGGACCCTTGGCTGCTCTCAGGGCTTTTTAAAAATTGTATTGTGGGGGGAAAAGCTCATTGAAAAGAAAAAAAAAATATTTTATCAAAATATGTTTTTTTTCCTCTGAGACATTTTGCTGTGTAAGCAAGCAAGATGCTTTGGGTTGTTTCTTGAGGAAGGACTGAGTTTTGGAATATCTCTGTCTCTTTCTGGAAAATTTATTTCACAAACTTACTTCAAATGGAAAAGAAATCTGTGATTTCTGCCAGTGCCTCTCTCTTGGGTGCCCATTTCCTACTTGCAGCAGGTCTGGTTGCAGAGAAAAAAAAAACAGAGCTAGAAATTTGTTCTCTTAACCACCAAGACACTGTGGGGGACTGCTGGGCTTGCCAGCATTCACTTTCCAGCCTAGGGTTGGATTTCTCTCTTCACAACAGTGATACTCCAGGAAAAAAATTGAGTATGGCCAAACAAACTTGGATCTGGTCTATCCCTGTGGCTGGCGTGGGTTCCTCTGTGTCTCCCAGCTCTACCTGGGTAACTGAACCCCACACGAATAACCCCAAAACAGCTGGTGTTTCTGAAACTATACCCCAGAGCCAATCCCTGCTCTTTCACTGGTGTGTCTGTGGGCACAAGCAAGTCATAGAACTTCTTTCATCCCTCATCAACGGGGAGGACAAGTGGCATTTCTGTCCATGGAATTGTGGCATGGTCTAAATTAATTAATACCTGTGGAAAGTTTGCCAGCTGTGGAGGGTGGAGCAAGGCAGAGGTGGGATTGCACCCACTGTTTTGCCAGAGATAGCTCTTCACCTGCCTGCTGAGCCTGTTAGGTGGGGGGTGGGGGGAACCTTTCCTAAGCACCTTTTGGTAGCGTTTTTGGGTAGAAACAAGTCCCATGAAGACTCTAGAACAGTATTTCTCCTCGCGGCAGTACCCTGACTCTCAGCTGTGGCTCTGCTGCTGCCCCATGGGATCTTCCTCTGTCCCCATCCCACCACTCCAGCCCTCTGCAATATCAAGGCTGGGGGATAGAGGGGAAGGCACAGTACCCCAAGTGACCAAGGAATAACGATGTCTCTACATCCCGCACTGAAAATGAGCGCCTTACAAAAGTTCTGCACTCAGCGCTGCAGCCCCGCCTGCCCTGGGGTCACTGTCCTACCTCCGAAATGAGAGGACTGCCTGTTGGCCGGCTCCCCGAGCCTTCAAATCTCGGCAGGGGCTAGGAAGCGCCTCGCGGTGCTCGCAGCCCGGTCTCCCGTGGCCACGAGGTGGCAGCAAGCCCTGGCACACCGGGCCGGAGCCGCGGCACCTCTCGCCCGGGCCGGGCCGGGCCGGGCAGCGCTGGGGACCCGCGCCGGACACCGAGCCACAGAGCGGCCGGGTTGGGAAGGATCCGGGAGTCAGCCAGCGCACCCCACCCTGCTCAAGCAGGGGCTGCTCGAGCACGTCCATCTGAGGGGCTTTGCAGTGGGGTGAAAGCTGCCGTATCACGCTAGCGATGCACCCCAAAGCTTGACCAAAAACATCAAGGTGCATTTCTGCTGCTTTAGTGAGAATGCTCCAGGTGTGGGTGCAGAGACACAGCCACGTGTGCCAGCACAGCTCTGGTGCGGGCAGAGCTGCTTGAAACAGGCTATTTAGTCACTTGGTGCATTTTAAAGGAGACAGCCAATATGCTGGCTCTCTGTGGTTTGTGTTTATCCAGATGATTATGCAAGTGATAGATTTTGCCCCAAGGAGAAGACAAGAGGCCTGTAGATACTAAAATGTTATGTCCTTTTCATGGCTGCGGGGCTGAGGGGTGGTCTGGTACACTGTAAAACTTCTAGTATTTCGGTAGACTATTTAAGCTCTAGGGAGAAGAGCTTATGATTTAATTTCATTACTACTTTGCTTGCAGAAAAAAGCAATATGGAATCTCATACTCATTTTAAGTCTTCTGACCATTTAATGTTAATGTCCATACCAGGACTTTTGGCTTCACAGCCCTGGGAAAAGCTACAGAGAGCGAAGAGTTGACCAATTTCATATGGAGTTATTACAGAAAATGCGTGGTTCCAGCTTGGGAAGTATACAGAGCTTGAAGCATAAGCAGCAGCCCCTCATGTACTGGGAGCACATTTCTATTGCATCTGAAATGTGTGTAAAACACTAAGGTCAGTGTTCAGGACCCTGCCCAAGCATGGAAGGGTACATATGCTTCATTACTGCTGTGAGGACGTGGGCAGTGAGTTGCAGATATGTGATCTCCCCTGTCTCAGCCCTGTGCTGTGGAGAACTGCACGAGGAATGAGTTGGAGGAGTACTAACTTCCATTCCAACAGTTTAGCTTAGTTTGGGTAATTGGTAGTGACCTGGTGTTTGCACAGGTAAATCAGGATGAAATCTTGGAGTGTTGGATGTAGATTTTTGGATGTGAAGCAAGCTGGTGCATAGAGGAGATGGAAGGGGAGAATTTCAGAGTGTCAAGTTGACTTGGCTGACAGAGGCTTGCAACATGTAATGGCCAAAATACACCTTGAGGCTTGGATGCCAGCTGACACCTCCACTGGGCTTTTGCCACCCGTCTTACCCACAGCATTCCCTTTAAACCTCTGTGTTCCTAAGGGATGTGTGGCTCTGTGCCTCCATCACCCTTGCTGCCCAATTACCACTGTATGTGGGCACTTTTCTCCCCTTGCAAGGCTGGAGCAGGGGACCTGTAGGGAGTGGAAGGGTGCAGAGGCACTGATGCAGATCAGGTCCTGCAGCACTGTGGTAGAGACTGTGGGGCTGAATGCTCGTCTCCTGAATTCCAAGGCATGTGTCTTCAGCCTATAGTTGATATTTCTTGCCTGCTTTCTCCTTGGAACATCCAGAGGCAGGTGCATGGTTCAGGACAGCAGTACTGGCTGGGCTTTGTTATCAGGCTGTGCTCTGACTGCAGCAACCCCTGGAAGGGACCAGTCACCCCATTGGTGTGCTGGGCCATTACCAGTCCTGACAGGGAGGTAGGATAAAGACTGGGAGCCCTCCCAAAGCATATCCAAATGGTTTGTTAGCTCAGTGGCTTTGCCTTCCAACACTGAAATTTGTTTGGCTTGACAGTAGTAGTCAGAGACCAGAACTGCTGGCGGGCTGGGTGTTGAATGTAGCTTTGCTATGTCCTCGTATCTCTGGTCTGCTGCAAATTCCCTTGCAGCACAAGGTTATCTCTTGGCTCCAAGATCCAGACTCAGACATCAGCTAATCCTAGGTGTTTCCTAGGAGCAGGCAGCAGGATCCTGGCAGGCAGGTGTGGGGCAACTGGCTCCCATACAGCTTTTACGTCTTCATTCCTCCTGCAGCATGTGGGGAAATGACTGGGCTGCTTTGAATGTGGTTATCTCTTAAGTGCATGTCACAAGTGGTGTGCTGCCCCAGGAGAAAAGGATGGTGAGCCCCTTATGGGAAGGGAAAGGAAAGGCCTTTGGAGTGATGGAGTCAATGCTACTGGCTGTCCTGGCCTTTTCTCCTGCCTGCCCTTGAGAGGCCAGGGGAGAGGGAGGCAGGGTGGCCTTGCAGATGACTGTGCTCTTCAGGAATCTCCTGCCATAAAGCTTGACACTGTCTCTGGGTCCTTGGGAGCCTGGGACAGGCTCCTGGCACAGCATTCTGGCAGTGCCCTTTCTGTCTAGAGTGGGACATCTGCCAGTCCAATACGAAAAGCAGAAATGATGCCATCAGTGGCACCCACAATAGTACCTGACCCAAAATAGCTTCCTAGGAAAAAGCAGGGAGGCTGATTATGTTAGACAAGCTTGAAAGAGAGCAAGAAGTCCAGCTGATGATTGACAGGTGTAGGTTTGTGGGCAGGGGCTATAAATCCCACGGGTGAGCTCTCCAGCTACCCTTTGGGGAAAGGCAAGGCTGCAGGAAGTACTCGGGACCTGTCTTTGGTGAACCATGGGGCTCAGTGACCAGGAATGGCAGCAAGTCCTGACCATCTGGGGAAAGGTGGAGTCCGACCTCGCTGGCCATGGCCATGAAGTTTTAATGAGGTAAGCAAGGAACTTCAGTTTTAAGAGTAAAACTGAGAGCTTTTGATGAGAGACATGCTTGTCAGTGTTTATTTCAACAAGGTGTTTTCTTTCTTGTAGGGTGGAGGTTTTTCGATTGCTATTTTTGGGTTAAAAGTTATTGTGTAAAGTGGCTGTGCTTCTGTCTCTCCATCTCTCTATGGGTCCAGGAGCAAACTAGTGCTGCTTTTTACACATGACTGTGCTTTGTCACTCTGCCTCTGGTGGCCAAGCTCTGCTTTGGATCCTCATTTCCCAAGCACTACAGTATGAAATACCGGAGTGAAGTGTGTGTCATGGAGTTTCAGATGCTCCGCAGAAAGGATGTGGGGAGGCAAAGAAGGAGTGAAAGGAGAGTAACATCACCTCTGTGGCAATTTTCTTGGAATCTATTTCAGTAAAATTAACTGCAAAGTACCTGAGTGTTTCCCTCTCCCCACTTTAGTCTCACCTGGCAGAGCCCTGCCCACCCTGCTTTTTGCTCAGAAATCTGTGTGATAACACTTGTCTACTATCTCATGATGAATTTGAGGTCTGAGTGTGAAATGAGGCACATCCTTCCCCTTACTTACCTCCTCCATTTTTCCGGTATCAGAAGTGCTCATCAGGTCTCCAACTGAGAGGACCCCATCCTCCATGTTGTCCTTGTGGTCCTGGCACTTGGAGTGGTGAACACCCCAGATACTGCAAAGTGGGAAAGAATGTTAGGTGGACACTGGAGCCCAGCTTGTCTCTTAAGACGAGAGAGGGTGCAGACTTTGAAGAGATTCTCTTCAGCTCTCCTGTCAGACTGTGCACACCCAAATGTGCTGGAAGGGTACAGCCACTGAGGAGAGTAGTGGGGATCTGGCACATGCTTGGGATTTTCTGCTCTAAGCATGGCTAAAGGCAAGGAGCTCACACCTCCAGGCATATCTGCTGCAAAACTTTGAAAAACGTTTTTCAAAGATGAGCCAAAGCAGGGGGCTGCTTTCCTTATCTGTTTTATAATGTCTTAGATCAGCTGCCATTTGAAAGGAAGGGAATGGAGTGGGAATGGAGTGGATGGAAGTGTGATGGCTTTCCCCTCTTCTGGTCCAGAGCAGGCATGCTGGAGGGTAGCAGGAACCTGAGCCGAACTCACCCATCCATCTCTGAGGTGGCTACTTTGGCTCTGAATTTACCACATGCTAGTAAAAGCAGTTCCAAATGGAAAAGTAATACCATTTTTCTTACAAGTATCACAAAGCAGAGCATGGCATAAAATAAAAAATGTCGCCTTGTGACTTTATGCTCCTCTGCCAACCCAGATCTCCTCCAAGGATTTTCTGAGGGAGGAGAGAGGCAAGGGAAAGAGGGTGGGGAAAAAAGTTCAGGAACCAAATTCCTCCATAAGGTTCATAAAGTTTTAGGGGCACAGTAAACCCTCCCATCCAGATGACATTCAAGAAGACATGGCTTCCAGATATAAGGGACCTGAGGATGGAGGCTGCTTGCTGCTTTTTTTTTTTTTTTTCCTATGAGAAACTCGTAGAGCTCTCATTTCCCAGCCAACAAATCATGGTCTGATAAGAGAGTTTGTGTGAGAGACAGGGGTCTATAGGTTGGCTTCCCAGCACCAGTAAATTTATGAAGACAGGCTTTGTTTGCTTTTGCAAACTTTTGCTTTTTGTTTCCTTATTTTCACATGAATACAAGACCTCACCACTCAGTATAGTGGCTAGCCTTGGCTCTTGGCTCTGTCTTAAAACAGTTGACGTAATCGAGTGGATGGGTGCCAAAGAGTTATCAGAACTATACGGAAAAAATACAGACACTTCCTCTGTTGCTCTAGTTGGAATGTTTAAGGCAATGTCTTTGCCCTTACTGGAGGGAATGGAAATAGGCAGTGGTGATCATCTTAGGAAATGGGTAAGAAGATGGGATTAAAGTAGATTGAATACTCCAAGGGAGGTATGTCAGGATCTTCTCCTCTTCAAAGTCACTCTGCTTTTGTCCACAGACTCTTTCAGGACCATCCTGAGACCCTTGATCGTTTTGAAAAGTTCAAAGGCCTGAAGACCCCTGATGCGATGAAGGGTTCTGAAGATCTGAAGAAACATGGAACTACTGTTCTTACCCAACTGGGCAAAATCCTGAAGGCGAAGGGTAATCATGAGGCCGAGTTGAAGCCCCTGGCTCAGACCCATGCAACCAAGCATAAAATCCCTGTCAAATATCTGGAGGTATGGAAAAGGGCAGGGAGTCTTAGTGTCTGATGTGTAGTGGATGTGTGCAAAACAGCTATGTGAGAGCTGGGCTTTTATTTACTGATGACTAGTTGGACTTCAGGTAGCTCTCCCTCAAGTCCAAGGTCTGTGTGTACAAGAAAGGGCTCACAGTATGCAAATGGTATGTGAATATCCAAGTTTAGATTTCCCATTCCAACCACCACAGTCTGACCAACCCTTGACAACAATAAACCAGCCCATGCAGCCTATGCGTGCCTGGGAAACTGTATTACATAAGGACTGTCAGTGACTGGACACAAGGGACATGCAATTTTAGAGTAACCCTGGAGGATCCATTGGAGACCAAGACCTATAAACTAAGTGTTATACAAACACAGGGCATAAATTTGCAGTCTTAATGGATGAGACAGACAAAAAGTAAAAAGGGCTATGGTCTACTCAAGGTCATGAAGCAGATCAGTGTCACAGCTAGGAATAGAGCCCAGTGCTTCTGCCTAGCCGAGGCTCCTTGCACACTAGACCTCGCCGTCTCTCCAGAGGCTGCAGGAAGGCCTACTGAATTAGCTCAGAGATATTTCCAGGCTCTGCAACCTATTTCTTAGTCTGGGTTTTCTGAAAATAAACCTTGAGTGTCCCTTCAGTTTTTCTTTCTCTCTTTCCTTCCTCTCAGTTCATTTCTGAAGTCATTATCAAGGTCCTTGCCGAAAAACACGCTGCAGACTTTGGGGCTGATTCCCAGGCTGCAATGAAGAAGGCTCTGGAGCTGTTTCGAAATGATATGGCCAGCAAGTACAAGGAGTTCGGTTTCCAGGGTTAGCACATACGCCAAAGGAACACCACGATGGAGGGCCTGGCCACACATCTTTCCACAGTGCTATTTTGGACATCTCACAACTGGCCATCTCTGATGTGTGGGAAAGCTTTGATGAGAGGCCAAGAGTCACTCCAGGCAGCATAGAGGCACTCAGAGTGATATCCATGATAAACTGTCGTTTCCTGGCTTCATATATACAAAAGAAATATTCTGCTTTCTTAGGAAAAATAACATTAGGGGTTATCTGTGAGCTTCAGCCTATCTTATCCCCTTTCTCTCTCTCTCCCTGAAACTCAGTTCCATCTGAGAGGCAAAGGGCATGGCCAAAGATGAAGGGATGTGGAGGATCAAGGGAAGTGTTGAGTGTGGTGAATGAATGAAGGAATTACTCAAATGAGAGATATGATAATGGGAAGCAGGGACACTACATCCCATTCCTCCCACAGGTGAGACTGTTAGCAGGATACTACAGACAGCTTCCAGCACATGTTACCTTGCTTTGTGGGGGTGAATGCAGCCAGTCAGTCTCCAGTACCTGCCAGCTCTGGAGGGTTTAGTTGTTAAACTTGCATTAGCAAAACTATAAAGAGCAGTACTCCCTGTGATCTGTGGGCTTCTAGCAGCAGTTACTGTGTCTGAAGGTCTGTTGCACTGACAATTGAAAACTGTATTTCTCAGAAAATAAAAATCCCTGTACCCAAGTCGTGTGTTTGCTCCTGGCTGTACAAACACCCCAGTGAGAACTAGGGGAGAAGGAGAAAATGGATAGGTGCTTTGCATACATATCTGGCTGCAGAGCAATCTGCACTGTCAGTCCATGACCTGAGCAGCACGTGGCATCTGTCTTAGCCAGGGACTTGGGGCACTCAGATGTCACCATGGGGCTATTGACCTGATTACCGGACCTCATAGCACAAGACAGCAGCCTCAGCTCAGTGCTTTGGAGCTGAGAGAAGTGGTCCCTGACTAAAGGCTGTGACCACTGCTGTGCTGGGGGAATGTGGTCCCTTGTTCATTTATGGGGAGGTGGCATGTGCAAGTAGACTTGGGTCCCAGTAGCAACGCAGTGCATTGCGCTCTCCAGACACTGGAATAAAGGAGTGATCAGCTCAGGTGGAAGGCTGCAATGGCAGCATATGCTCTAAAGACCCAAACTCAGGTCTTTGCAGCCTTTTGAATTTTTGCTGAGGTGCATCTGCAGTACATGTTGCACTCTGTTTACAGATGTACACCCACGTCCTGTGGGGGACCTTAAGGGATAGACATAATGGCAAGATGCCTCCCCTCTGCCTGTTGCCCTCTCCTCATCCCAATACCAGGGGGTTGTGGCTAGGGGAAATGCATGGAAGTGACACAGCTGTTCTTTTTGGTGTGGAGAAAATTATGCACCTTATCACACAGAGACAGTGTGAGAGCAAGCACAAGGAAGAAAAACAAGGTGCTCAGTAACTGGAGCTACTAACAGGACCTAGTTCAAGGTACTCCCTTCTACACTGTGTGCAGTGGAGACAGTGAAGGAGCCACCAGATCCCTTAAAAATCAATCCGGAACCAGCATGATCTGCTGTGTCTTTGGTCAGGGCAAAGGCCAAAAGAATTCAGTCTCTGAAAGGACAAGGAACAATAAATTCCTTCCCAGAACAGTGTATATCTGATTTGTTGCTGTTTACACATCCTCACTTTACCTCTGGGAGCTTGCTTGGTGTTTCAACCTTTCAGAGGGGGGTCACAAAGACATATGCTGTCACCTAGATGAAGTTACAGCCAGGTGGTCCCTGGCTTAAGCAGTGTGCTTCGTCTGACTCCAGTCTAGTCTGTCTCATTTTATGGGGAGGGCAATATGTTTAATTAAGGTCTAGGATGGCTTGTCCAACACAATAAGATTTCCTGCCAGTGCCAACAGACTCTGCTTTAGGATTAAAAGCTCTGCTATAGCAGCTGCCTCCATCAGTCTGAGCGGGACTGGAGTTGTGTGGATATTTTTATGTAGGGCAGGGTAGTGGAAGAGGGAGAGTTTTCATGTGTGTTGTGCCTAGTTACCAGTTATTAGATACCTGGACTAAATATCAGTCCATTGGGAGCACTGACCTTCTCTCTGCCTGCCTTACCCAATTGTGTCAGTGCACTAAGGACCATTCTTAAATCTCTTGGTCAAATGTGGGGCCTGATAGAGGTTTTCTGGTTGTGCCTATGGCTATGTGCAAGCTGAGATGAACTAGCACATTCAAGTACCAATAACAGTGAAGGTAACTCCAGCAGGCTCAGTGATTTGGGGTGCTTGTGGTGAAATCCACATCTGTGCACCTTTGCTACTCTAGGCACAGAGTATGCCCTTGGCCAAATCCTTATATAACTGCAGGGATATACATAATTCCCACAGTCTATAAAACTGCTGCAATGGCCCCTGCTTTAAAGGCAGGGGAAGTTTTCTAGAGCAAAGGAGATGGTGGAGAAAGGATTTTTTAGCTCTCCGCTGTATTGATTCAGAGTCCTTGCTGGACCCTTTCACTCTGCTGCTAGCATGTAAAGCTTTTCTGGTTCATATATGGGACAAAGTCCTTTAGTGGAGATAAACCATATCAGCACAGGCCCAGACATTTTCCTCCTTCCTTTCCAGAAATAGCTTTACATCAGGTGGATGGGTCCCAGGGACTTGTCCCCAGCCCCCCTCCCCATTGGGACCATGTGGTGTCACACACACGTTCCCAGTCACGCGATGGGATGTGAATTGTGTGGCTGCCAGCCTCCTTGCTCCAGCACGTACACACAGACTGCGGCCAGGTCGGCCTTGCGGCCCCTCTCCCTGCTGCGGTTTCCATTGCATGGCAGAACTCGCCATGGCACTGAGCCAGTGACCTGTCTGGGCTCTCTCGGGCTTCGGTGTCAGACACCAGCCACTCATCAGAATCTCAGATGACGGGCACAGGCCCACGCTTCCCAGACACTGTGCAAATGAGCTGTCAGCCCCAGCCAGGGTGCAACAACACTGCAGGCTGTGCTGCCTGCCCCCCTTGTCTTTCCCTCTGCCTGTTGATCCTGCCTGACTCCAATACACCTGCCACCGTCAAGTGGCATCACAGAAGAAGTGCTGGGGACCATACTATTAATCCTGTGATCTGTCTCTTGGGTCACCTCAGTGGGAGAAAGGGATAGGGCTCTGATGACTAATTATGTTAGATATTTAGCACATTAGTATGAAGCTTGTGACATTCAGCATATTTGCATCTCCCTGCAGGGCTAATAGGAGGAAAGGGCAGGGATGTTTCTAGTCCATGTAATAGTCACTGAACAGATAAGTCTGGTTTCTGGGAATTGAAACACAGACAGTGCCTGAAGGATGTAATGCCTATATGACATCAATTTAATGAGACAAAGGCTCACCTATACTACATGCTTTCAGATGAGGATTATTTTTATCATGATCCCTACTGTTTCTGCCACCTGGCCAAAACCTGTCCTGTATGTTATGCCACTGAGGAAAAGAAATAGTGGAACCAGGTGTTTTTTGATGTAGATGTACTTGCCCATAACATTTTTTCCAGAAGGTGCATGGCATCAGAGAATGTCCTCCTTCTTCCTCGACTCATTCATCTCAGGTTTCTCTCAAGGCTGCTTTTCCAGGCTGTGCAGGGTTTAACAATCAGAGTCTGTATTACTTCTCAGACTGAGTGCACACACAGACGCACACAGACACACAGATACACACACATCTATACACAAGCACCAGCTTCAAAACACACATCATAGCAAAGCCTATCTGTCTAAGTCCTTCAGATTCCAGCATTCTTGTGCACCAGTTCTTCATCTGAAAGGATGATACATATGAGTTCTCACATTGTGTACAAATGAAGTACAGCCTTGAAATAACTAAGGTCCAACTAAGTGGGAAGACAGAGTGTGCACAGACAGGATACCGGGAGTACTGGTGGGTAATAAGGCTGTTAAATTTCATGAAGTTGTGCCAACAGAGTCAAGGAAGTAATCTGGAACTAAGTAAGCGAGAAGAAAAACTCAATCAACCTCTTTTATCCAACAGCCTAATAAATGAGCATTTATGAACACGAAAGAGTCACAACAATGCAGCGTTCTTAACCAGAACATAAATCCCTCCCTCCTCTGTGATCACAGGCACAACAAGCCCATCTCCCAGTCTTGTGACTTCTATAAAATCCTTATCCAAATGTCAGCAAAGGTGACCTTGTGGCTTTTAAAGCAGTACTTTATAGTCACTTGACTGCACTTTACCAAAGTACTTTCCCAGTTTGGCTTTCATCCCCTGCAAATAAATAAATAGAACAGGTTGCCTCCACCTTCCCCTCCAGCCCTGTAGTGACCACCTGTGATAAGCCACGTCAGACAGGCAGGTCTGGGGCTCTCCTGGGCAAGGCAAGGCAAACCCTGGTATGGGGCATGCCAGCATATCTGGTAGTTGCATGGACAAGGCAATGAGTATTTGGGATGGGGAGGGATACATACTGGTGTGTACCTTAGCTGCACCTTATGTCTGGAGGACAGCTTAAAGGAAATTATGCCTCTTTCTCTTCTCCAAGGAAAGCTCAGTATGAATGCAGCTTGCTGGGTGCCCAATCTTATTTTAGATTGTCCTTAAAGCAGGTTCAAATGTCCAAGTGTCAGAGTAGATTTGGGTGGAAGACCTTCTGGATTATTAGCACTTAATTCTCTATGTCTCCATGCTTAGCTTGTGGATCTTCTGTTACTTCCCAGTACATATAATAAATTGTGATTTTATTAAGTGTTTTTATCTTCTGTCCTCCCTTAACATGTTTCCTTATTCAAGATAAATTCCAGCATCCAGGTTCTCACCAGAGGGGTGGAAAATTCCTGGAGCTGATACCCTCATACAGATCTGGGCTTGCTCTACTCAGGGCTTGCATGACATCAGGCTTGTCCTCTTGGCAAGTCTTGGGGTTATCTGGAGAGGTAGCTGATACAGTGTCAAAGTGAGTCTGTGTTTTTTCACTCAGCTGGATGAATAGTCCGGTGCCCTTTGAGGGATGCCATGGATTAACTGTGAGTTGGCTGGGTATAAAGGAGTAAAAATACCACAGGGTTTTGTCTAAACCAACCATATGGTGTCTCTTCAGAGTCTGTGGCTGAGCAAAGGGTTTGCACCAGTCATGCTCAGACAAGCTGCCCAGAGATAGTGGAAAAGGAGGCAGAGCACACCAAGTACCACACTTGCAGTCCTCAGCTTCCCCTCTGAGGGCAAATGGATCTTTGGGGTTTGTAAGGCAGAAAGAAAAATGAAATACAGGTGGGAAATGGAGGCACAACTGCTGCCCCCCCGCCAAGGCTATTTACTGTTAGTACCTCCTGAAGAGCAATAGCATCATTCTGACAACCCTTCTGCTGTAATGCAATGGAGGGAGTTTCTTAACTCAAGCTGCTAATTGGTGTGCTTTTGTATGGGAAGAAAGATGGAGTTTTCTCATGGTGCTAAAATTATGGATGTGATGCTTTCACAAGCTGGCCCATAAATCATGAGAAAGAAACTTTTCGTACATTTTGGTTTTGCCTTGATAATAGCATGTATTGCTGTCTCAACTAATTCCCCAGGTAATCTTAGCATGTTGCGTTTAAACTGGTGTCTCTATGTCTTTTTCTGTGTTCCCTCTACAGATGAGAAATGATCCCTCAGTGCATAAAGTCATCAGTTTTTTTCCTTTTCAGTCAAAATCCTCTGTCCTGAAATGGAGTTCCCCCATAACAGTCACAAATTGCTAGCTTATAACAAGAAGAGGAATTAGAAAATAATTCTTAATATATTTCCTACTATGGGTTTTCCAGTTGAGCAGAGTCATAGCTTCCTTATCTGTTTTAGATCAGAAACTTGTTGACTGTAAGTGTCATCTGGGACAAGCTCTGTTCTAATTTCTAATGGTAATTAAGAACTCAGTTTCATCCAGTTTAAAACTCTCAGTCAACAAAATACCAAAACTATGCCTGAGTTATTTGCTCTACTGTTCTTAGCCTAGACCTTAGTTAGAAGCCTGTCTATGCTTTCCATCTACAGTACTGTGCAATTAAGCCCATTTTAAAGAGGGCAAACTCAGGCAGAGAGGCACAAGCACATTGTTTTTAGGCTTTTTTCATTCAGCTGTCTACTAGGCCAGGCTGCTGACTGCAGAGCAGGGGATGTTTGTGATCTTTTTGTGTAGGAAGACCAGTGAAGTTGTGCTATCACTGCAGTAAGCAATTCTTGCTTTGAAGTGGCTGTGTTTTAGAAGTTGTGAAAGGACATCTTGCATATAGACATGCAGTCACAATGCGGGTGCAACCTGATAGATTACAGATGCTGCATGTAAACTGAAGCAGTCTAAAGATTTTGGGGTTGAACTTGAAATGAAGTTCTCTGGAGATGAACTATGAACTATGGTGGCAGTTGGGAGATTGCTAATCTTCTCACTTCCAAAGTAAAGAAGACTCCCAGACTGAGATAATAAAGGACATGGATATCTAAATACGTCACCAGCAGAAGAGAGGTCCCTAAATCCTAGCGTATGAACCTCAGATCTTCCTGCATAATTATGCACATGCTTACAATTTCATCTGTAATTCCCTCCTTGATTTCTAACATTTTGTCACCATCTAAGTGTGTCTAAGATGGTGACAAAATGTTCATTTGCCTACCTTAATTTATAATCCACAGACATGACCTTCTTCCACCTACTTTGGCAGATCCAGTCATATTTTGCCTAATCTGGCCTCCAAAAAATGCTGTTCCAGCTACCTCCATCCAATACTGTGATCAGTGAACAAGGTTCAAGTGCATGTCTGTTAGCGCACAGATAGCTCATAATCCTTTGGTCTTTTAAAAATGAGCTGTGCTTTTCCATTTTGGAAAGGGCTTGCCTTCAGGAGACCAGGTTTCAGTGATGGATCTGTGCCTGACTCATGTGCCTAGGCTCTAAAGGAGTAGGCTTTAAAAAAACCCAACAACAACAAAAAACCCCAGTGCTGGTTTTTGTACTGACTGTACTTAGGGAGCCCTCCTCAACACATGGGTGACTGAATCCTTTTAAACCACCAAACTCTTTATTGGTGTGCTGGAGTCCTGGGCAAGTGGCTCAGCCTGGAATACTTCTACTCCAGCAACCAGGGCTGTCTTTAAAGCCTTCATACTTCTTTGAGGCTGTTACTGCCTTAATGGGACCACTCCTTCCCAAGGGGATTCTCTTTGAGAAGAAAAATGGAGAGAAGAGGGAGAAGATTTTTCTGTGCCTAGCATTAAATGACATATTGGAAAGCATGAGGTATCTGCTTGGGAACAACAGCCTATGTGACAGCCTGCTGTTCAGTGTTCAGAGAGTCTGGGGAAGCTATGCTTCCAACCTCTCCTCCCGCCTCACTGACAGTAACATCTGGATCTACCCACCCTCACAGTTCTATTTTGAAGAGTGTGAATGCAACAAGAGAAAGAGGGTTTTCTTTCCTTGTTGCTCTGTTTTGAGGATAGCTTGCAGCTGTGCCTGGCTGGAAGGAAGTTTCAAATCTTCTGGCAACATACAGTAGGGAAAAAATAGAAATGGAGGTAATGCTTTTTTCTTTCAATCTGCAGTCAGGTTGGAGATGGACAACACTTCATCGCCCTCAGTAAAGGGGTTAATTATGGAGAAAAGTGTGTTAGAGCCTCTCAACATTAGAAATAGACCAAAACAGAGTAAATGCTGCAGAGCACAGCATCCTTTCAAGTACTGGTGTTGATGAGATAAGAGATAATACATACTAGAGAGTCTCTATTGAGAGAGAGGGAACAACACATCGCTTGTATCTTGAGGGCAGAGCATATTAGAAATAAATTAAATAATAGCCTTTCTTTGGGCATTTAATTTCCCTCCTGTTGTAACTGCTTACCTACAGTTACCTACAATTAAATATGTGATGAGAGCATGTGTGTGTGTGGGGGGGGGGGTGTGTGTATGTACAGCACAAAGACTATAATTAATACACAGAACTAAATGTTTTATTCCAGAGCCCGAAACGTACATGGCCTCTCACTATTCATCAATTTCAGTGGGTGTGACACCTTTCAAAGACCTGGATTCATACAGCAAATTCTTTGCCACAGGCTCAGGATTAGTGGTTTCTTTCTGCTCATGATGCAGTATAAACTTGGAAATCAGCTCTGGATCTATTCATCAGCTGAAGTATGAGCCCCTAATAAAATTAGTGCCTTTTGTGGAAATAACTGTGATCTATTTAAAGCCTTCAAACTGCAATTCTCCACAGCAGATGTAGTGGAAGCAGATATCCATGGAAATCAGTTAAAATGAGCTCCTGTTGCTTTGCAAAGGGGGGTTCCATTCTGCTCAGCAACAGTTACCCAATTCCTGCCACATGGGCTTTAGCTCCTTCTTTGTTGGTTTGGGGCTTGGTGCTACGTTTCCTGGGGAAGATTTGCTGCCATTTACAGTCCCTGCTTCATATTCACTCTCTTTAATTTCTCCCCCTTACACGGCGCTCAAGAAGGTGACACTGCTCTTCTTGTGGCCTAGCTCTGCATCCTCAGAGATGTCATGACTAAATCCATGTGGTATGACTGCCAGCCATGGTCCAGTGTTAACAGCAGCAAACTCATTCTCATCTCAGCAAGTGATCCTTAATCAAGAAGTATGAAGCTGCATAGGTGGGTAAGTGTTGCAGGAAACCAGGGAGACCCAGCCCAATACTTTTATGTGGGAAACTGTTGAGATGCTTTGATTTGTTTGGTTGTTTTCCTTAATGAGCCATTTTATTTATCTCTCATCCTTTGTATTTGGCTGACTGGTGTCAGAGCTGGCCAATTTCAGGGTTTCTCTGCCTGGTAGGATACCATAAATGGCCATTAAGAATTCTGGATAGGAAATTTTTTGGTAGAAATTACTATGTAAAACAAGGCTCATATTTACAACAATATTTGCTCCCTGTTAAGCTGTTCTTATTGGAGTGGGACTGGAGCAAACCAAAAAAAGAGCAAAAGATGCACTAGATATGCCTAAGAATGCAGAGTCCTTGCAGTATGTACAGACCCTCGCAGGAGTGGCCAAAAGTCCATACAAAACCTCATAAGTCCATATAGGGACCAAAGCTATTCAATATTAGTACAATTTAATAGAAAGGGCAAAGGTAGTGGGATCAAGTGCATCCTCAGCAATTTTGCAGATGACACCAAGCTTAGTGGTACAGTTGACATACTAGTGGCAAGGGATGATACCAAGTTCTGCTCCACTCTTAAGCTGTATACTTTTGTGTCCTAAGAAAACTATTCTGTGGAGGAATTAATGCAACTCCCCAGTACAGTCTAAACTGGTTGTTCATTTTTTTTTTCCCTGAGTAATTGGGATTTGGCCTGTGACAGACAGAAATGGGAAGCATATTTGCCCACCCAGACTGCAGGGAAAGACTGTAAATGATGACATTAGTCAAGTAGCAGTTTAAGTCATGTTTGGTACCACAGCACAGTAGGGTCAAGAAGAAATCCTCTGGGAAACTGAACAAGGAAAAATGAGAAAGAAAAAAAAATGCACTTCAACCAGCACTGACTAGTTCTTCTTTTTTGTCATTATTTCCTTGGGATGTTGTCACATGCTTTACTGGAAGAGATATTATTTGGCCCAAGTACGAGGGATTTCTTCCTTCCAACCCTTCAGTAAATCCTAAAGTTCTTTTCAAACCAAGATTGCTATAAAGCTGGGATTCCTGATTCAGACTCTTTCTTCCATTCAGGTAATTTTTACTGTCCAATGTCCCAGATGTGAAGCAGCTGCTCATACAGCAGCACCTAGCCAGATGTTGGAGACCTGATTGGACACTGAAATGAGAACTGGAACTGGGTAAAGGACATTTATATTTTCAGATTCAACCTGCTTCTTTATTACAGACATAGTAGTGGGCTATGTCATTCCACATTCAGATGACTGGCTTCAGGTTTCATTGTAAAGCATCTTCCCCAGCCTTCCATGGGCCATAACTTATTAAAAAAAAAAAAAATCCTTCCTCAAGGAAAATCTTTTGATCCATTTGAGGCATTATCTTTATTATAGTTGGTGGATGACTGAGTGTTTGGACAAAGCACAAGAGACCAAAGATAAATAGTCTGTGCTCTGTAGACAACCTTGCTGAGTTGACATTTGTTGCCAGTAAGGGTTGCACTGAAATAATTTCCTAATAAGGTAAAATGAATCTGTTTCACTCCCCATGAATGTAAAAAAATAAGAGTATGACTATCATTCCTTAAGTCACCTGACTGTCTTCAGCTGGAGGTTCACCTTTGCATTAATATAACTGTTACAGAAGACCACATCCAGTTTTGTAGTGCAGCTTCTAAAGTTCCTCTAGAAAAGCTGGGTATAAGCACAGCCTGCCTGACGTGCAGCTGTTGACTCCTGCTGTTTCTCTTGTAGGTTTAACCTGCACCAGAAAGGGACAGTCACTTTAACCAAGGACAGACTTCGCTCATTTGCTTCCAGATGCTCCATCCTGCTGCACAAGGTAATGTGACACAATTTCATTACATGGCCTCATATACTCAACACAGCTTTAAACTGTACAGAAGCAGCACTAGACAGACACAAAACACACTCAAATGGATCTACCTGTCCTTCACATAACTCCTATGGATAATTGTGAAACACAGTGTGCTCAATCTGTAGGACTAGGCACCATGACATAAAGGACTTCAAAGAGTGATTCTAGCAAGTAGAAGGTGTCAAGAGGTGGTCTGGCTTACAAAACAGCCAGAGAAAGGAGATGAGCACTACAATAAAATTGGATTCAGTTGCAGAAAACAACCCTCAGTGACAGCCCCATGCCATGTCCATGCCAGGGACCCTGCCTGTGCCCAGAACTGCCTCCAGGGTGCCACCAGATTGCCAATTCCTGAGCAAGATGCAGAATTCTGAGGAACTGGATCATTTGGAGGGTGGGGGAATTGAAATGCTGGGATAGTGTTTCCCACTATTTCAGTGGCAGTCATGACCCCCGTGCCACGGGGTTGACTTGCTATTAGCTTCATTCTGAGCACAACTTGAAGTTTATGGAGGGAAATTCTTTAGCCATGCTGTATTGAAGGACAGAAAAAATTACCTCAGATGATATAGATGATCTCCGCTACTTTCTAAAGAAAAAACCCCCAAATCTATTTTTCTAATGTCATCTGAGGAGCACTTAATTATACATAAGATGTAGTGGTTGATATTGTCACAACAGATTTCCCTTGTTTTGGTAGATACAATGGGTTGGATTGCCACATTTCCAGTCAAGCCAAACAGCATCAAACCATTCCCAAACCATGCAAATGGTCATACTCTGTAAGCTGTGACTCATTGCATCAAGTCCAGTGACTAAGAATATCAAGAACAATTAATTCAGAAACTAAGGTGGCACAGCTTTCAGTTCTGCTGATGCACTTTGGGATCATGCTTGGAATAAAACTTGAGAACACATTTCACCATCTTCTCTTCCTGAGCTTTGGGGTCATTATTTTTTCTCGGAATGTGAACCCAGCACTCTGAGGTGAGCTACAGAGGACAGTACCTGCCTGGCAGCTGTTCACAAGGACTTTTATTTTGCCTTCCCTCTTCCTTTGACCAGAATTTCCATGATTGGTCATGGAAACCTTCCTGCAACTCTGCCAAGGCAAGCTGCCCATAGATGAAGAGCTTAGCACTATCCAATTTCCCAGCTGAGAATTTTCCCACCTGGCATATGCAGCAAAGGAATGGTTACTCAGGCTTTTAGTTACCAGCACGCCACTGGACTTCACAGAGGTTAAAGCATGAGGTTTAACAAACTGACATTTGTTGAAGTGTGTTCAGTCAGAAAAGTCCTCCTTGGCCCACTGGCAGAGCTGGGCCGCCTGCAGCCGCACAAGCATTCTCAGACTTTTGGTCGAGGGGTTGCCCCAGGAGCCCCAGGTGTGCTTGCAGTGCCCTGGCTCGGAGTGTGTGAGGGATGGGAGCCACATTTCAGGGGACGCTTTCAACCCCGCGGTTCGGGGGTCACGACTGCCGCTGAAATACTGGGAAGCGCTATCCCGGCGTTTCAATTCCCCCACCCTCCAAATGATCCAGTTCCTCAGAATTCTGCATCTTGCGCAGGAATTGGCAATCTGGTGGCACCCCGGGGGCAGATGGAGCCAGTTCTGGGCACAGGCGGTGGCCCTGGCGCGGACATGGCGCGGGGCCGTCACTGAGGGGGAGCTGCCACCAGATGGCGCCCTGGCACCTCGCGACCTGGCTGAGGGGCGCGGGAGATTTTTCCTCTATTTTTGTTTCCTTTACCCGCCCACGCGTCGTTGCTGGTTTGTTCTTTGTTTGGCTTCTTTCACACCGCCCCATTCCCCTCCCCCCCACCCCCCCCAATCGTCTCCCACGGACAGTCAGGAGAGCTGTGCAGAGCTGTGGGTGAGGATGGTGGGGGCTGTGCAGCGCAGGGCAACGGCGGGAGCCCGCCTGCCAGCCGTTGTGGAAGAGTGTAAGGGATGATCCCTGGATAGCCCCCGGCGGGGAAAACGTGCTGGCCCATCCCTTTGCTGCTCCCACGCACATCTCCAGCCCCTCTCAGCCGCAAGAGAGGGTCAGCGCGCTGAATCAGCGCGTGGCTCAAATCCATATTGAGCGTGATATAGGAGAATTCAACCTCCCCTCTCCTTCCATCCTCTTGCACCCACTTGCACCTCCATCTACCCCACTGGCCTCTCCTGCGCTTTTGGTTGCCCTGTACCAAAGGCATTTGCAGGTGAGGGACAATGAAATGCAAGAGAGTGGAAATCCTGGTGAGATCCGGTGCCAAACCAGCTGGACAACTCCAGTCCAACACTGGCAAAACATGCCAGAAGGCTTTTCATTTCCTGGAGACCTGGGAAGGATTGGAACCCTCCTCTCCATCAAACCCTAGCATTTACTGACAAGTGGTAGTCCTGAGCCATTGAACATGGATAAGCCCAGAAGAAACATGTGGCACCAAAGCAGAACGAGAAATCACACCTGCCTGACATAAACCTGCTCTAAGCAGCTTCCCCTTCCTTTTTGCATGTGGCCTGTTGTCCTCACCAGCTCCAAGGAGTGATTTTCCATGAGAACAATCTGTTTTGTGAACTTTCATTCTTTTTTCCCCATTACAGGTCATTTGTTTGACTGTTGGATGGACTTCATCAGGGGTGTAAACTAGATCATTGCACTAACCTCATCTTAAAACTTTTTACTTCTCTTGATTGTCCTTAAGAGCACTCAAAAACTCACAGGTCCTGCTTGGTGTTGGATCTTCTGAGTTCTGCAGCTTCCCTTGAAAACAGATCTTAAGTCTATTGAATTACAATGGCATGAAAGGCTTTGAGACAGAAGATGGAGTGGAAAATGTGATAGCTGTTCTGCAATTAAAAAGACCAAAAATAAATAGCAGATTCTGATCTTTCTGTATTGGAGGCTTAGTGTGTAAGGATTTACAAACTCAGTTAAAAATAAACGAACCCCAAACTGATTAACAAGAAAAATCAGTTAAAAAAAACCCAAAAAAATCAAAAAACCAGAAAGCTTCTAAACTGTAGGAAACAAAGTGATTTTTGGAAGCATCTTTTCCCTTAATTGGACATCTATTTCTAGACATCTATTTCTAGTCAATTGTGCATGGAATCCAGCTGTATGGCTTTTGTTTGGCAGTGAAAGGATCAGTTCCTGAAAGTGTGAACATCATGTGGAGAACTCCATCCATGCCTTGGAAAGGACTCCTGCCCGAGCAGAGCTTTGTTGGCAGTGTCAGAGGGTGCAGAATCAAGCTGTGTTGTAATCCCTAATTGTATGTATTCACATAACAGCTTTTTAATGGTACTGGTGGGTTTGTGAGTTGTAGTTAGTGCCCCAAGAAGGGGATGGAAGTCCATGTGCCAGGTTAGCCCAGAATCTGCTGCTTTTACAAGAGGATAGAGGAGATGGGTCTGTGATGCACTACTGGCATAAAGAACAACACAGACGCAGCGTGAATGTCCAAGCGGGACAAGCCCCAATTTAGATTTTCACTTCAGTATTTATACAGTTTTGAAAATGAGACCAGATTGGATGATGGGGTTCAGTCTCTTCAACTACACTGGTCAAAGCCACAGTCCATCAATGTCTCCTCCTACCAGGAGGAAATGTCAACATCAGAAAGTCGTTATCATAACAATAGAATTGTTTATGAAAAGTCTATGAGAACTCTGAGAATTTGACTCTAAGTATGTAAACATTTTAGAAGGCTAAGAAGAATTGTAAAAGAACAGGGCGGCAGGTCTGAGTGTAGACAGGACAGGCACAGAGCAGCCCTGCTCCTGCAGCTCCCTTGCCTCTGCCAGGGCTGTTGAAGCTGGTTGGGGTTCCTGACAGACTTTGGCTGGGGGCTGATGACTAATGCTGGGAAGAGCAGCTACTGCTCCAAGTACTCTCTTTCCCCTGAATGACTGCAGGAGCATCTGCCCCAATCCTTAAAAGCTCTTTCCCAACCCCAGCTCTTTCCTCTTAAGGCTTCTTTTCTCACATCAAAATTTACCTGTCCAAGATCCTCATCCCACAGATGTGACAACTCATGACACTCCAATATATGGCTCTTTTAAAAGCCCAATCCAATCCCATTGCAACCCTCCCCTATTCCCTTCCTCCACTCAGCTCTCACTGCCATCAGTGGAAGTACTGGGAGCTCACTGTTGTTTGACTTTGGGGTATTAGGGCTCCCCTGAACCCTTTTGCAAGCATTCTTAAGGCTCACAGTGCCTATTTCAACAATATTAACAGCTTAGTTTTGTAGAAGGTGGAACCCATGCCATACAGGTAAGTCTCTGTCCCACTCTAGACAAGCCTTTCCTCCAAATGCACTGATTAACCACTGTGCAACACAGATATTTCTGTCACACTCCAGTATGAGGTATAATTCCTGTTCTTCATTCACAACCAGAAAAGATTTAGGACTTTTCAACCCCCCTTTCAATTCCATAACATCCAAATTAACCCTTCACAGCATGTGAACACAGCTCCAGTTCTCAGGCATGCTCAAGCTTTGGAGAGATTCCCATTCAGTTCTTTGCAGCTCTACGCCATTTCTAGGCACTGCATGTCACCCTTTCTTACGCCAACATTTAGCAGAAGACTTCTCCATTGAGCTTCCAAGATGTTGGCTGTCAACATGCAGACATGAAAACCATCCTCCCACTTCTTCCTTCTCTACCTCTCTAACATACTGCAGAGTCCCTTGGGCTCTTGCCATGTGGAAATAATTCCATAAAAACAATCTAGCTGTCTCTGGTTCATGGATATGGATGACCTGCTTTCACAGAGACCCTCCACAAGTAGTGCAGTTTCCTGGTATATCCCTCACCCCTTCACCCTGTGCTGTTTTACTACCAAGGCACCACATAGTGGTCCTAAAAACCAATCTACCTTCTCTCTTCTCCTCCTTAAACTAGACGGTTTCTTTTTTTACAAGAAATAAAAGCAGACATGAAGCCATGAGTCCTTCAAGGAAAAGATGTTTTCCTCTCCTCCTCCCTCCACCTACATGGCATGAATCTAAGGCTGTATTTTACAAGTTTGATTTGAAGTAAGCTGCTTGCTGCTGGCAGAATCTGCCTCCGCGCCCTCTCTGCTCATTCAGAGAGTGACACTAATCAGTGGTGTGGGAGGTAAGGACAATATCAAGTATCAAGGTGATTGACAAGCCTCACTCAGAAGGTACATGTACCCCAAAAGGTATGTGAGGGTGAAATAGGGTGGATCAATCCATCTCTTTGATCATTGCCCATTGCTGGCACAGTTTTTCATTTAAATTAATAGTTCACTGAGAAAGAGAAAGAGGAGAAGAGAGAAGAGAAGAGAAGAGAAGAGAAGAGAAGAGAAGAGAAGAGAAGAGAAGAGAAGAGAAGAGAAG
>VZUI01029741.1:0-22831 GCA_013401135.1 Cettia cetti | reverse complement strand
GGGAGGTCCTTGATGGCCCATTAAAGAGAGATAGCTCCCAGAGGGAGTTATCTATGAGTCATGGGCAAGGCATTGATGGGCCATTAACAGAAAATAGCTCAGGGGGTTTGGGAAGAGCACTGCTCCAACAATTGGATTTATCAGTTCGTGAAGATAGTGATAGAATACATTCCACACCATAACCCAGGACAATGACCAAAAGCAACATTTAGGCTGCTGATTTACTTGGTAGCCCTGACTCCCTGGACATCTGAAGTGGTCCTTCTTTGCAATTCAGCATGGCTAAAAGGCTTGCATTGACAGAAAAAATATTACTCCTTTTCCCTCAGATGTACCTCTCTGTGAAGTCCTAGATTAAACCTGGAGTCATGAAACTTGATTTATTGCGTATTTTAAGAGAAGTTACTTTCAGAGATGTTGGTATAAGGTATTTTCTGCCACGTGACCCCATGCAAAGCCCCTTTTTAAGCCTGCCAGGTTAGACTGGAGTAGATGCTGCCTCCTCAGGACCATAATTTTAGAGTTTTGTTTGGATGACCAACATGTGTGCTGACTGCTTAAATGTTTTCTGACTTCAACAGGGCCCAGTCAGATAAAGAAGGAGTGAAACTTCTTTCTGTGAAGACAACTTCTGCTGAGACTGGTGAGTGTTTCCTTTGTGTGTATGTCTGTTTCCCTGTCTGAGCTCAGAGACATCCCAGTTTTTGGGATGTCATTTTCAATAGCAAACCCATCTTAAGTTCCTGTCAGGTTAAAGTCACTGCATTCCTCTACAGAGCAAATCCCCAGACTGTGATCCCGTAGAGCTGCAGTTCAATTCAACTGTGTGTCCTGTCAGTATTTGGGAGTGAGAAGTATAACTGGTTTAGGAAGATATTTTACTTAAATCATTGTTGGTAAGTGATCTAGCTAGGGATGTTCAGAAATAACAGTGATTGTGGTATTTATCAGCTAGATCTGGCTGTACAGGGAAGTTTGAAGACTGGTAATATCAGAATCACAGAATGTTCTGAGTTGGAAGGGACCCTTAGGTGAACTTAAGTGAATGGCCTATGAGAAGATCAAACCCACAACCTTGGTGTTATTATTACTGTGCTCCAGCCAACTGAGCTAATATCCCAGGGATCAAAAGGTTTGGGAGTCAATGCTGTATGTAATCAGGATTCTGCTAGAGTTGGTGTCAGCAGTGTTCAGCCAGCCCTGTACTCAGTCACCCTTTGCATTCAAAATCCTACTCTCATTGCAAATCCCTCTGTCCTGTGCTTCAGGTTCTTACAAAATCTGTGGTAATAAAGCCTAAAGGAACAAAGGTTACTGATAACATGCACAAGAGAAAGAAAAATCCCAAAGCAAAGAGATGGATGCAGTTATAAGGTCTGCAAAAAAATGGAGTGACACAAAATAAGACTGAGGCAGAACAGAATTCTGACTAATCAATCAAAACCCCTAAATCTCTTATGGTAGAGCTAGTCATGGTGAAACTTCTCACTTTCACCCAATGGTTTCTCATTTGTGTAGGTCCCACCTCATCTGCAAAAGTCCCTCCAGAAAAACAGTCTTACTTCCTACTTTTTAGGTATAATACTCTTTTTTTGTTGTTGTTTTCAAGCTTTTTGGCCATCTGTTTCTCCTACTGATGTTTCTGAGGCTGACCAATAGCTGCTCTTTCCTTTTGTTCAAATCCTCGGGAAATCTTCTGAAATACAGCACTTGATCTGAACTATCCTCTGCTTGCTGGAGAGGCACAGTTTCATCTCTCCAGCCTTCTCTGCAAGTCCCAGAAGCTTTTGTGCAATCCAAAAGACCACGGGGCATCTCTGAGAGCCCTTGCAGCAAACCAGATTCATGCAAAGTCCCCATGGCCTCCCAACACAGAGCTAGGGGCTAGAGGGCCACAGGAAGGCCCTGTTGAATCACAGGACACATCATTCTGCCCCACTGCTGCTGGGTAAAGGCAAACTACACTTTGGCACTTTAGAGGCTGCACTTCAGAGCTTCATGATTTGAGAAGAGGGTTTTTGTGTTTTTTGTTTGTTGTGTTTTGGGGTTTTTTAAGAGTACATCTTTGGGAATGTACTTTTGGCTTTATTTTGAATATGGAATTGTGTGTATGTTTTCTTAAAATTGTACTCATGTTTTGAAAGCTGAATGAAGTTAGAAACTAATTAATGGATGTTTTTGGATTGATTCTGCCCGCATCATGTCATTTCAAAGATAAAGTGATTTCATTTACCATAGCAGAATTGTTTGTGGTTTACAGCAGGGTAAATGGGAAAAGACATAGGTTCACTTTTTTTTTTTTTTTCCTTTTTCCACAAGGTGAGCTCTGTTGCCTGTTAATCAGCTGCTGGTTCACCAAATATCTGAGTATCTTCCATCCAGAGGATGCTTGATACTCTTTTTTACTGAACTATGATATGTGCATGCTATAATTAGAAGGATTGAGTCATAACCACTTAGAAGACAAGATTCTTGCCCTCTTCTTATTAATACAATTCATATTTAAACTAGCTGCCATTTTCACTTGAAATCTTACATCGTTATATGTTTCAAAATTAAACATGCTTTCACAGAAATTGAAGTCCTGCTTCTGCCTAGGTTTTTAGAGTCACTTTACTTCTTAAATTAAAAGCACTCTGGCACAGGGGTCTGTTTCTTCCAGAAATATTTGTCATTCATACAGGTATTTTAAATATGTTAGCATGTCTCCCTATTTGAATCAGATTTACTTGCTTTATTAAAAGCTCAGGCATAAAGGCAAATGTTTGTCATGATATAGACACAAGAACTGCCTGACTCATGGGCCTTCTCACAATTACTGATAAAAATTGCCCCGCATAAAACTTTTATACAAGTGCTCTTTTTCCTTGGTCCAGCTGTTTAGAAAGTGTATGTTGAGGCTGTCTCTATATGTACCAACAAAAAACTACAACAAAGTTGTGAGTAGAAAGACTGAAATTAGAAAGCTCTAAAGAGCAGCCTTGGCTTTACAAACAGGGCTACATCATCCTCTCACAATCAATAGGCAGCTCCTCCCTAAGGTCAAGCATGTCTACAATAAAGTTCTGCTTTGATATGTATTCAAATTAAGCTTTATTAAAAGTATACATTCTATTTTTTTTTTCATTCCAAACAGAAGACTTTGAGATTGTATAATTTTGTAAAATATATGCAGGACAAATAAGGACCTACAAACTGTTCAAGCAAGCAACCTAGACAGACTCTGTCTCAGTGTTGTGCCTAGATCTTGATCAAAGGTTATGGTGAGTTTAATCTTGCCTTCTTTTATCTGTCTAGAAACTATGCCAGCTGCACATAGTTGAAAGAGGTGTATATGTCCAGAAGGCTGTTTATCCCATCTGCCTTGGACATCTATCTTGAGCTGGAATGGACTGACCTGTGGTGGTCCTTTGATTCCTGAAGGATCCTATTTTAGGACTTATAAAATTAAGTTGTGAATATGAAATGAAAGAAAAAGGGAAGATTCCTTTTTCAGAGGCACGGCTGAATTCATTTTAATCAAGAATATAATTTCAAATATCTACAATTAATGTGAAAGAATACCCGAAAAGAATAGTTTTCAATTAAGCCTGGACTAAAGTAATGTTTTTTAATGGAGTAGTATCATCAGGAGTGCTAGGTAAAATGGAGCTTTAATATTGTCATTTTTTATAACTCTTCTTAGAAAGATGGAATTGCTAAAGGCTTTGAGTTCTACAGCACAACTAGTGTAGAATGGATGTAAAGGAAAAAACCAGAGAAAACTAAACTAGATGCAGAAAATTTTTCATGCATGTTTGTCAGTGAACTGCAACACCTGATGCAAGATAGGTGCCTGTTCTAGCCTCTTATTTTAAAACTCATTTTGGATAAAAATCGTCTCAAAAGTTTTACACAAGTGTACAAATGCAGGCCTTATGGCAGCCATTTCATGTTGACAGTACAGGCAAATTTAGGGTGGCTCTCCCCAGGGAGAATAAATGGTCTTTTACAATACAGTAGTTTAGAAAATCTACCTGCAAAAAATATTTATATGAGATTCAACATAGCCCACAAAACTGCACACTTAGCTTGTTAGTGATAGTTATATTTCTTGAGAATATAAGGGTTTTAATTGATGACTAAGAGATCAATACCATCAGCCATGAGGTTAAAGTATAGCCTGTCTTGAAATCAGACCTAACTTTTTCTGTAAGAGTTCTTCTGTATTACACTGAAAAACAGCAAAAGTATTGATTACCTTTTTAGGACTCAAGAAAAATGTTGAGGGATGAAAATTTCTCAGTTACAGAAAGGTTGATGAATGGAAATTTGGGTAAGGCTACTCCATACAAGTGTATGACCTGTGGTAGAAGCATTGATACCTGAGTAATGACTTCAGAATTTTCTTTTATGGCCCTTGCCTGGAATAACTATTCTGGAGCAGGTAAAATGTTTGAAAGGCCTTTTTAGTAGAAGTACATCTGTTTAATATTCAGTGTAAAATCTCATAGGTATGTGTAGGTGACAACATATTTCAGGCAAGTTAGGTATAATCCTGGCGCCTGAGCATAAGCTGATCCAATAAAGCATGATTTATAACTAGACTGAGCTGTTTTGAGGTGAAAGGGTAGGATATGACTTACTTGGCTTGTAGAGATGTTGCCAGTTCTGCACTGAATTTGCTGAAAGGGTGTTAAATGTGTCAGAGCTGAGGTAGTTCAGATTGCGGTGAGGCACCTGAAATGGAAGGTGGCTAGAGAAGGATTTGTGACACGTCTGCATTAGGGCTTCCTGAGATACCCACTGTGGACAAAAATTGAAAATTCAAGTGTTGGTACTAAATGGAGATGAGAAAATGTATCAGGCAAAGATGAATATTTGGGAGACACCTAACCTGTTCCATTTGGAACCCCTTGAACGTATTGCAATCACACTGGAGAAAGAGATCAGTTAATACCTGGAGGTGCTCTCTGATGGCGGTGCAATGCAAAGATAGCATGAACCGAGGAAGCAGGAAAATTGCCTTCTCCACATGCTCCACATCTCTTCCGAAAGCTGCTGCTGTTTAACAGTAGTGATGGCCTTAGAGCTGTTACCTGCTGCTTCAGCTGAATGTACCTCAAGACAACCCACTGCTAGGGCTTGGACGTGGAAAATCCTGTGGTGTTCTGAAGCAGTGTGGTCAGATGACAATGTCTTCATCCCTGCTTTCTTCCATAACCTTCCAAATGCTGGGACTAATTTTTCTGCCTCACTCATCAAACCATAGATGTGGTTTTGGTACAATGGGACAAATCAGGAGCTGGTGCAAACCTTGTTTCCTATTATGCCAAGTACATCTGAACATGGACTGTAGCATTTAAGAAGGTAAGAAATCTTTGGGGTTTACCTCATTGGGGACCCAACCCAGGGAAATTTACCCCTTCAAGAGGGCATGATTCCATAGTGGGCCATGAGGTTTCCTAACATTCATTGGGACTTTAGCCTCTTTCTCATTGTGTCTAGGATCTTCATGGATGTCTCTAGGAGCAGGTGAAGAATCTGAGTCACTAGATGAGTCACTCTGTCAATGGAAATTCCCTTCCCTCTTCCACTTACTTGCAAGAGAAGCAGTGTAGGTCAGTGGAGAACAGTCTGCTGGCATGCTGCGTGCTTAGGAGTGGTAAGAGCGGGTGCTCCTGCTAATGTAGGATATGATATTATTTCTCTTTCCCAGTCTGAGATGTAGTTTCAGGGTCTTACTTTTTTTTCCTGCACATAGAACACCTAGAAGCTGCTTTACAGAAAAGTGTCCCCTTACAACAGAGAAAGGTATCGAGTTCCAACTTCCCTCTCCTTTCGAATTTGCTGATACTCTATTTTTTTTTACCTTGTATTGTATAATAACCTGAAGTTGTGTTTCTTTCTTCACAGAAATTGTAGAATAAACTTTCTTAGCTTGTGGTTGGACTCTGTTTGTGTTTACTCACACCACAAAGTCCTGACTGCACAGACTTCCAGCTGAAACTTTTGGACAAAACTGTTGTCAAAAACACAGTCAAACTGTAGTCAAAATAGCATATGTTTCCTTCTGTATTTCTAATCTGGTTTGTGAGCTGTGCATATTTTCAAGGGTTTTTAAAGCAATCTCTTACATTCAGCCTGATGAGGGTCAGATGATGTTTTCCCCTGTGAAGCATTTGCTGACTTTCCAGCCTGCAGTTTTCTGAGATGCTCCTCGTGAGGGAGCCACCTCCTGCCCTTTGCTGCCCGTTCAGCAGAAACTGCCTTCCTGTCCTTCACCTGAAGGCTTCCACACAACTTCTCTCTGCCACAGTGGATCGTTCAGATCCTTCTGTTGTGCTGGCAGTGCTGAGGAGCAGTTTGCAGAAAAATGGTGAAGTGTGTGGCAGGGGAGCTGCAGCACATTGCAGGTGCTGGACCCACTGGCCCACACCAAACCTAGCCACTGGTTCCCACTAAATGTGTTCTCCAGCATCTTTCTTTTAGTTCAGCATGGTAAAAATAGATATTTTGATTCCTGTGTCTGCAGGGGTAGTTTTATACTGTTATAAAAGATAGGCTTCATCAATCAGATTTTATGAAAAGCTTGCTTTAATTCTTTGCTCCAAATCTGATTGCCACTTACAAGCAATTTCTCAGCATAAGATATTGCAGTGAAATAACAGCACAACTATTTTCTTCTTACAGACAATGTAATCTGAGAGGCAGTACAACCTATTTTTTATGTGAAAGACTGTTTCTACATCCTTTTTCTTCCAGCCTTCCCAGTAATGTCAGAGGGCTTCATCCAGGTCAAAGAGTTTCTGTACTCATAGTACTCAGTCTGTACTCTCTTTTATGTCATGATGTTCTGCAGTGTATGTGTATTCTGAATAATGTATTCAGAATGTGGAGGGGCAGGAGGAGAGGGAAAATTGCAGCGAGAATAATACAATATTCTTCCACAACGGTGAGACAAAGAAATGTTTGTTTCAGAGCTTCAAAACTGATCTTATTGCAATCTGTAATTTTAGCTGATTGTACCCATTACTTATTCACATACATTGGCAACAGAATTCAACATTAATGGTTGGAAATGAGTATATTTGTGAGTGAAAAATCAAAACAAATACTGCACAAGTGAAATTTTAATTAGGAAGAAAATGCTGCATTTTCACTGCAGCACTATTTCTTTTCTGGTTATCTTTCAGCTTGGAAGAGCCCTCAGTAGCTGTGTACTAAGTCTATTTTTCACACACTTAAAACAAATATGTTGAAGAATGAGGTTTTATGAGTACAATTTTTTTTTTTTTCTTGTACATCTTCCTTGTCTTTATCCTCTTGAACCATGGCCATGTTTAGAGGAGGAAATCTGCAGGGCATATTGGATCAGGCCCAGTGCCTACACTACCAATTTCTTTGGGTGGATCAGTGACTGAGGCTCTGGCAGAAGTATTCAAAGGATGCCCATGGAGGCTGTGTGGATGAAAGACCAGTGCTGTATTGTGCAAGTTTTTAGAGCACCTTCTCCTTTAGTGTTAAGGCTAAGGAACCATCAGCTGAGCCAGCTGTACCTCCTAGGATGCTGGATCTCTGTGGCCTCAAATCCAGTTACAGAGGACTTGTTAGAGGGTGGATCACATGAGGTGAAAGGAAGTGTGACAAACAGGAAGGGAGTCCAGTAATGTGTCCTACACCATAGTCTTCCTGCAGCCTGTGTCTTGGAGACATCCTTAATCAGCCTTTTTATCACTTGGTGTTTCATAGTTTTCTGTGGCTTTTAATTCCAGAAATTTGCCTTGTTTGCTGTGGTATCTGCAGCCTCCTGCAGCAATAAACCTGACAGTTTAACTACAGATCTGGTTTTTTTTATGATAGCAATAGTTAGAGACTTCGTGATGCCTCTGTCTTTGTTTTTGCAATCCAATTTTGGACAAAAATCAACAAACAGGTGCAACACTGGAAGATGAGAGAGAGAATAAAGGGTGTAATGGCAGACTTTACATGTCAGCTAAAACTTCCATGTCAGTATCTGATTTCTTTTTCCAAATATTCTAAGGCCTGTTTTTCAAACTCTACATATTTTTTTTCAGTTTTTGTAGTAGAAGTGTATGATACATACGATGTTGGCTTCTCACTGCCCTCTGCCAATCTATCTGAGCCCACAACTCCTCCTCCATCAGGAGAGGTGTCACATGGCAGGACCACAGGTAAAGGGGGTCATGTTGCACTTGCAGGTGTGCAGTTGGTAGCACTTTAACTGCACCAAGTTCTTCCAGTTCCCTTCATCTCCCATTTTTTTGAGGCCACTCACTTACTTTTCAAGGTAGACAATGAATTTTCAACCCATTATCAGAAAGTTATTGCCATAATAGCCATCAAATTGGATCAACTAATACCTTATGCAAGATACTTATACCTTAGACCTTATGCAAGATACCTATATAATGAGAAGCAAATGGTTCAAGTTTCTCCTGATACCTTCCATCTCCTGGTGCATAACACTAGAGTTTGTGTGTCATTCTTCTCTAAATGCATAATCCAGAGTAAATAAAATTCCAGTTTTTCACTGATGATTTTGTGCAGCAATTTTGCTCTTGTTAGTATATTCTGTGGAACTATACCCTTTCTCTTTCAATGATGATCTCAGGTTGTGCAAAGGGTGTTTAGATTGCATTTTAGGGAAAAATTCTTCACAAAGATGTTGGTTAAGCATTGTAACAGCCTGTCTAGGGCAGTGGTAGAGTCATCATTACTGAAAGCATTCAAAAAATATGTGGATGTGGAACTTAAGGACATGGTTTAGTGGTGAATCTGGAGATATTGTTGGGCTTACAGTTGGACTTGATGATCTTAAAGGTCTTTTCCAAACTCAACAATTCTATGAACCTGTGACAACCTTTAAAGGATTCAGGCAATATATGTGGACTGGTTGAGCACCTCCACTGCACCCTGTATTTTCTCAATCAGCAAGAAATTCAGTGTGAAATAATTTCTTCAATCTTCGATCTATTAAAATGCCATCTGTTCTAACAAACTAAGAAATACAAGTATTTATTTTTCATTTCCCTCATGGGAAGCAAGGTTTAGTCCATTTGTTTTGGTGGGTGATGGTTTGGAGACAAGTTTGGGGTTTTTTCAGTCTTGGAATCTATTTGTGTCAGTTAAGGCTCTTTGGAGATCAATATAAATGTCTTCTTGTAGCTAACCTGAATGTTCTTCTTGATTTGCCCTTTGAGTTGCAACTGGGTATTTAGCAGAATATCAAACTGCTGAACCATTGGACTCCAAAATTGATCTGGACACTTCTCTGTGCAGTCTCCAGGTGTACTGCAGCCCTGTATCTAAACCCATCCAGTACCCTTTTATCTCTTGAACAGAGAGCATCTGTGACTACTTCTTCTCCAGGGTATAATCATCGTCTCTTCATCACTGAATTGTTGGCTGGCACTAATGATTACAGACCTTGCAAATCAAAAATCTTCAGGCACATTTGCAACCATGGAGTAGCCATAATTTGCTTTTGTTTCACAGGGCTTATAGGCTCCTGCCCACTTGGAAGTGCAGCAGTGAAGCAAAGTAGATCATCCCTGCCTGGGATGTTTCTATTTCTATATATTAAACAAGGAAAATAGTAACATGCAGAAGGAAAAATAAAAAATAAGCTAAAAAAATAAGAGAGTTCTTGAAAATCTCGTTCCTTTGCTAGTATAAAACTGTGCAATATTTGAACTAGTTCACTTTATTTTAGCTTTTCGGTACAAGATTTTTATCTGACAAAAGCATTTCACCTATCAAAAATGTGTCTTATTAAGATGTTCCAGTTTTTTTCCTAGCAGAAACTTGTGCTTTCCTTTGCTCTACCTGAAATTTGATATAAGAGCTTCTGAAACACTATCTTAGCAACACTTCAAAATTATTTTAATTTTTTTTTTCCAACATTGAACACTTGGGAAGTGAATACCATTCCAGCACACTATTGTTGAACAGTTTTCAGCAGATACCAAGTCTTATACTAATCTTCAAAAAGCTGCACTAAATTAAAGAGCCTTTTTTGCTGTGAAGAAAAACTGTCTGAAAACTATAGATAAGTCTTTTCCATTCTCTTCAGGAGTGCAACTATTTAATTTGGTTGCTAATTATTTAAATGCCTAATCAGTGTATTTTTTTATAATCCTAATTTGTATTGAATTTTGCAACCCTAGGCCATTGATCATTTGTAGCTTTTTAATATGTATTCACTTCTCCTGAAATGTAATACATCACCTCCTTGCTTCTCATGTGGGAATGAGGAATTATCTCCTGTAGGTGAACAAGGAGAAGATATTTGGGGTTTCCTGCCCTCATGCCAGTTTTGATGTGGCACTGACTTCTCCAGGGAAGGAATATTGAGAAATGTGTGAAGTTCTTAAATCTTCATCCTTCTGCTTTGGAAGAACTGAACTGATGTCAGTGTTACTGGCAAAAATTAATTTTTTAATTCTATCTTCTTGTTTTTTATAATTTAATGTTCTAATCATAGCTATAAATTAATTAAAGTCTTATTCCTCTTCAACCCCCTTGAAAACTGCGTTAGAAAATACTTTGTGATAGTAACTAACCATTTATTAGCAAATCACAGGGGAATTAATCTATAAAATAGGAAGAGTGGTAAAAATCTATTGTGTGGACAGTTTTTGCTGGTAAATAAATCTGACAAGGAGACTGGCTAGTTTGTACAGTGGTCAGTGATGTATTCCTGCTAGACTAATTTCCATGTTTATCTATCTTTCCATGTTTATCTGATGCAAATGTATTTTCTGTTTCTTAGGAGAGCACTCATCTCACGGGAAGAATAAAACTCGGCAACTCTTCACATCTCAGCAATAAATATGTAAGTTTATAGCCTTTGTTTTCCATCCTGTAACATTAGTGTTTGTTAGTTCCTTTAATACTTTTTAGTCTCAGTATTGTGCCCTGTAACTAAAAAAAAGGGTTAAAAATGCAGGCCAAAAAGACAAATACCTTTAGTTGGCAGCAGCCTGAAGGAAAAGGCTTAAACAAAGCTCAGCTGGAGCACCCCATTATGGCCAGATTCACAGGCAAACTGGGGGGCTGAAGGAGCTGCCAGCTCACAGAGACAGACCTTTATAGGCAAGAGCATGTGACTTTAACGGTTCAGCATTTCCTGGATGTAAAACCCTGGGTGAATTTTCTTTGTGTGAGAAATAACAGATTTTTAAGGGCAGATACCTCTTTTAAAAAAAAGAAATTTGGTACCTAGAAGTTTTTTACTCCTTTTTTTTTCCATGAAAAATCTGAATCTTTTGCACTTCATGCAGAAGCCAGCACTTTAATTGAGGTGGTTTATTATGGCTAGAAGTCCTCAGTGGTTAGCATACATAGCAAAGGTTGGATGGTATTTTTATGTGTGAGAGCACAGAGACCATCAGAGCACCTCTGAAACCCAGTTGTTAGGTGCTGCATTTTCCTTCATGTATGAAGCTTTCTCAGGCAGCACAATATTCACTTTCCATGGAGCTGCTTCTCTCATTTGTGGAGAGCTGTGCTCCTTTGCTGAGGGAGAGAGAAGGAAGCAGCTGTGGAAGGGCCCTGTGTGACCAGGGTAGAGCAGGAGGCGGGGACAAGGATGGCCTCAGGAACTGGGTGTCACAGCATGTGTGGGACAGACCCAACAGAAGCTCTGGCAAAGCCCAGACTCCCATCAGCGCTGTAGAATGAAGCCCCTCTAGAATGGGGCCCATCACCCCCCGCTGAGAAATACCTGCTTGACCAGAAATGTGAAGAACATCTTTGATGGTTTTGACCTATTCTCAATTCCCCTAGATAGAGGCGGAGCTTTCCTGGTGCCAGTTGTAAGGACAAAATGACCTCCTTTGTTCCTTGAATTAGAGCAGCAGAATACATTTTTGTCTACATTTCTGAAAACACAGGGATGATTCGATTTGATTTATTCTGTGTCTTCTGTTTTAGCTTACTCTTATGTTCCTGAGCAGCCTTACCTGGAATAATAATCCTGAGATACTCTTGTCATTTCAGATGTGAGGCAGCCTGTTTGATCACAGTATGCGGGAACATCTCACCAAAGTTGCCTTTCAATGGGAAATGTGGAGAAGCTGAAGCTTTTTACCATCAGGACACTTGTGTTAATGACCAGGTTTTAACTCCTAAATCTCAAGCATCTCCTTTCCCTTCTGGAATGACATGCAATTTTTTTGATGGCTTAATAACTGGTATAGCATGTATATTTATTATTTTCACATATAGTAATAGCAGGGAAGCACGGTTGAAGAGAATGTGAAAACAAGAACAGCGAAGATAATGTAAAAATTTGGTGATGTTTGCATAGTAGCTACTAAAAATGTCTTCTGCACACACAGGAAGGAATATGTCAGCATACTTTGTTGAATTTATGGTAGCTAGGGATATTTTAAATATATGTAGCAGAATACAAACAGGCCTGACCCTTGAAACAGGACTGGGCAAACAGTCACTATGAAAATTAATTCAGTGATTTGCATGAGACTCCTCACTGTAGCACATGCTTTACTTGTCATAAATGTTTACAGGGTGGGATGCCTGGCTGAGACACTGAAGTGTGTGCTTCTTTTTTGTGAAGGGAGAAATACACCTTGCACTGAGGCTCTTTGAAAGTCTGTAAATTACTGAATATAATCTTTGCAATGTAGCAGGCAATAGTTGGTTTTCACCTGTTCCTTGGTAATTGCATTATGTGTGCTACAAGTATGACTCCCATATAGCCTGGGGCACACAGTGGGAATCAGCAAGGTAAGCAGTTTCACAGATGAACCTTCTTCCCTGTGTTCTGAGTAATGCATGGGATTCCTGCAGGTTATTGAGTAACTCTGGAAGTTCAAAGAGTGTTTCAAGTGCTAATTACGGACACTCCTAATTTGTACAGAGCTGGCAGTTCCGAAATATCAAGTAGTGCTTCTACCTGCATGTACCCTACCTTTCTAGAACTATAAATGTTTGAAAGTTATATTACTGTGAGCATCTGCTCAGTCTCAATCCACTGACTGTACTATTCCAAGAATTAGCTTTTTTTTAAATTGGGAAATGGAAAGAAGACAACTGATGATCTAAGTGCAGGACCAAGATCCAGCACAATCATCTGAATTTTGATACGTATTGATGCAACGCTTTTGAGGAACTTTTCTCTCCAGTTTCCTTCTCTGAAACATTAAAACTTGCCTAAGACCATGGTAAGAGACTGAGCAGATTTATTAGTTCATGTCTATAGACAAAGCTGAAAAGTGTTTATTTCCCTGTGCCTGGCCGTTGCTCTTACTTCCACTTTGGTAGGCCTGGTAGCCTTCTGTCTTAGTGGCACCATGAGAGACTTTTGGTGAAGCTCGATAAAAGATGGGGAACAAACAAGTGTCCATGCTGCAGCTGAACTCATGTGGTTCATTCAGGTATTCCTGGATCACTTGTGTTCCTCAGGAGCAGAGAAGTCTTGGATGCCTACTTTGTAGAGGTTGGGCCATCTAAAATATGCTAGTTGGCATCTGCAACTGCTCTGGTTCCTGGTTAATGAGGTTTCCTTCAAAAAAAAGCAGTCATTGTGGATTTTCATGTTGATTAAAAACCCAGGGTGTTTTGTAGCATGTTGTATCGTAGTGAATGGACAGTAGAGAAAAGAAAAATATTGTGAAATATCTGTATTTTTGTGCAAACTCTGTTCAGAAACTACCATGTTGTGTCAAGAAAAAAGAATTTACTACCTATTAAAATTTATTATCTTTATTAAGTAGCTATCCTTTTCTGTTTGCAGAAATGCAATCCATTGCCCATGTCTAGCACAACTGTTGTCCATTACTCCACGTTCCTGTTTCACAGAATGAGGTGGACCCTATATGACAAGCCTGGAGAGCAGACATTAGATATTCTGGGCATGGTGGTGGCAGGGGCTCCTTTAAACCTTGCAGAAGGCATGCTGCAGGTGGCAAGTGGAAACTCTTCCTCATTACAATCAGTGATGGGGAGAGGACAGACCTCTCTGCAGATCTTGATACTGGAAAAGTGAAAAACAACAAAACAGGGAAGGTGTTCGGCCTCTTCATGATAAGGGGCATAGCAGATAACAAAGCACTCTTTGGAAGGCTGGGAAACATCTCTCAAAGATACTGGCTTGTGCTGAGTGTGTATGAAGTAAAAGAGGTGAGACAGCAGAAATAAGAGGCTGAGATCCTCTTAACCCCTGAAATGAGAAAACTCGTGGTAAGGGGAGACATATGAACTTCCACTCTTGTTAAGAATGAAGAGGGTATTGATGTTTGTATGAAGGAGAGAAGACAGATTTTCTTGAAGGATATCTGTAAAGCACAGAATGGATTTGGAAGAATATTTTGGGGCACTTCTGCAGAGTTGGAGGTGCTGGAATTGTCTTTAATGGAAGGTGCTGAACTGTCTGCAGAGAGAACTCAGTTTAAAGAATTTACATGCAGTGGCTCAGGTAGATGAAAAAGAAATCAAAAATCAATTCAGGTTGTCTGTCTCAACAGCTCTGCTGTAATATATGTCTAAAAGAGCCACTAGTAGAGTTTTTCTAGTCACCAGTATGTCAAAAAACCCTCAAAAGTTAAAGTTGGTCCTCCACTGTGAGGTTTGTCTATATGAGAATACTAGGGAAATGGATCTATATTTGTAAAAGTCTTCTCACCAAAGTTTGCCTAAATCTTCTGTGGACAGTCCCATCTAACTTTAATGTTCTTCAGTTTTCTGTATCCTGATTTGCTAAAGAAGTGAACGACATCCACTTCACTGTGGAATGAACATGCTCACAGAAATGTAATTAAACTTGATCTGCTTACAAATTAGTTCAGTTCATGAGTTACTTGTTAAACAAGTTTGTAAGTGGAATATATGATTCTGATCTACATGTTACAGTCCAAGACTACAGAACATATTTGGCTGGCAAAGACTTTGGGGTATCATTAATCACTGCCAGCAAAATGTGCAGGGCTCAGCTTTGCCAGGAGAAAGTGTTTTCAGTACTGCTTATCTCATGCTTAACTTGGGAAGGCGAGTCACTGCCTTCAAGCACAGAAAATTTCCCTGAGCTCTTCCCAGAGTCTAACCCTGCTCAGTAAAAAGATTCACAATATTTTGGGAGTGACCAGTTGCAGCATGCTGGGATTTTGGATGCAGTCCCAAACAAGACAAGTGGACACTGAAGAGAAAGAGCCAACCAAGCACAAAAAAAAGGTGTGGCACAGTCTATTGACAACTGGCTTTCTACTCTAAGATGCTGTATCAAGTAAGTTATTTGACTCACAGAAAGAAAAGTACTTTCCTCATTATTTACAGGGAAAAGCTCTAGAAACAAGAAAAACAACATAGAAAAGTTGGAAATAATTATTTCTAAAAGGTAGATGCTGAAAAGGTAGCATTAAGTGCTTTTCAAGCACCAACAGCTTATTAGCCTTCTAATTACTTACATATTTATTCTGGCACATTTGGCTGCAGGCGTCATGGTGGCTGCTCATGAATGGGCCAGTTTTTTTGGGGTTTATTCTACTTATTGGATCTCAGGAATCATTCTGGCCCTTGACACTCCATTGTCTGTGGACAGAATTATTTTACAGGCACTGCTCAGAAAGCTGATTAAATGAAAAATATTCCTTGGCCTCGGCTTGTTTGTTGTGGGAAAGTTGTACGGCCTGCCAGCAAGGCTGTTGCAAGGGAAAGCAGTAGCACTGTCAGGATATTTCACCTTCCAAAACCCCCAAAGGCATTTGTGGTTTTGGAATGACTCCACCCCACTGAAGAGGGGTGAACCACACCAGTGCAAGAAGACAGAGAAAGGCATTAAGCATATCAGTCTCTCTGGCTCGGGACATGGATGCCATTGGCAGCATCTGTGAGACTCCATGGTTGTCAGCAGCCCAGGATTTGGTTTTTCTGCTGTGCCCTGTGGTGACAGCACTGCCTTCACAGCCTCCCCTTCAATTTTTGGGCAGAGTGCTGGCTATCGATTTGCTGTTGGATTTCTGCAGTGCTCCTGGGAGCTCACTCACCAGAGCATTCCCCAGCCTCAGTGGTGTGCCCAGCACATTGGGCACCTCCTGCACACTGCCTACGGCAAAGCCCTCTCCTCAGGAAGATTTAACATACATTTCAGGACCTCTCTGGCACCATTAATTATGGATCCTCAATTTCTTCAAATTAGAATCCTATATCTAATAAAATAAAAGAGCTTAAAGTTTACTCTATTGATTTCCAATTGAGGCAGCTTTTCCGCTTATGGCCCAGGGCAATCTATAAAACACAGACTTTAATTAACCCTGGTGAGCACAGCTGACATGAAATGTCAATACCCTCAAAATTTTCAGCATAGACAGATGAGGGATCTTGTCAGCTCCCTCGCATCCACCTTGCACATTCCCTGTGGAGAGTCACAGCAGAGGCACTTCCCTATCAGGCTGCACTGGGACAGGAACAGAAACCTCTCTGCTGCCACAGCCATCTTTATTGCTAGCAGTGCTGGCTGTGCCTGCTGACGTCCCTCTGTCTTTGCTTCATCTTGAGGGTTGGACAAGACCTTAAAGGTCACTTCCAAATCATTCTGTGATCTTCTCCCCTCATGGCTTTGCAGACAGGCAGGACAGAGGCCTACAAGCAGTCTGGTGGTGGCCTGCAAGGGACACCCAGCAGATCCTGCTGGGTCCTGTGGAACCCGTGCCATGGTGGACAGCTCTGGGGCTGTTCTCCAGGCTCCCACAGGTAACCCTTCATTCTGTGACTGTATCAGTGTGGCCTCTGCATTGTGCTGGGCCTGTTCCCTGGAACAGTGTTCTGTAATTTCAGGGTGTTAAGCTGCACAGAGCTTAGTCAGTTTTTTGAGGTCAAAGCTACTGGAGGTGCCTCAGCAGGGCAGGCCTATCAAGAGCTCTATTACATTTTAGGACCCTCACAGGTGGCAAAATTGCAAAGAGAGGAGCAGCAATCAGGACCTCTGCCTGGCCAAGGGTGAAACACAAGCCTGCCTGTAAGTTCCTCACTGCCGCGCATGGTGGGGCTTCTGCAGCAGCAATCCCAGCTTTTGGGGCCTCATCACAGCACTCAAGGGAGCAGCACTAAACCGTGCAGCTACAGAGCTCAATACCACCAAAAAGATCCACTAAATAAAACTGGGAAGAAAAAAAGGACTATGTGGGCAAGGAGCATTTCATTGGTTTTCATCTCTGCTTTCCACAGAGCATTTATTTTCTCCAGATTTGGTGCTTTCTGATAGAAAAGCAACTGTGTTACTGTGTTCTTTATTATTATTAACAACTTTCACCTTTCTCATTACATCAGTAGGACGCTTCCCTGGTCATGGCTGCTGTTTTTCTAATGAATGTGGCTCATTTGTCTGTTTCCCTCCCTCCCTGCTCTGCTTTTGTCTGCTTGCTCTTTGGGTAGTAATTTGATGTATTGAGCTCTCACCACCTCCGCTGCCCCTGGGGCTGAAGTTCTGACGATGCTAAACAGTTAAAATGCAATGCAATTACAGGCAGTACAGAACAGCAGAGAATAAGCCAGCAAAAATTCAGTCGTGCATAACGCTGTGGAGACTGTGTGGCTGTCAGTCTCCAACTCCAGGAGATAATTTGGGCTTTTTAAGAAGCAATAATTGAACCTTTTGCATATGTTGCGGTTATGAACTAGTCAAAAGCCTGTTTGCTCTGCACCCTGGAGCACCAGATGGATTGGATAGTCCCTGCAGGTCTTCAGGGGCTGCCAGCTTTACACTTCAAGACTTTTCTAGCTCCTGTACTTGTAAGTTATTCTTTTGACAGCTCTTATGCATACAGGCACCTTGTCTGAATTTAGCTGGCAAAGTGAGGAAGGAAGGGTGAAGAAGAGCATACCAAACAAAATCCACGTAGCTTGGGGGAGTTCAGAGCTGCAGCTAAACTCTGCTGCTCACATCAACCCAAGAAAAAAATATTTGAGGGAGAAAACCCTGTCAGACCTTCCGCCCTCAGAGTATGGTAAGTGCTGTGTGCTGCAGGTCAGGCTGCGGCCAAAAGTGTCCCATGCCAGCCAGTCTGATCACACTCACTTTCAGTCCTATCTTCACAAATCCCAAGTGCACATCTCCAAAGAAGACTCAGTAGTAGGAGGCTCAACAAAGAGCTGTTACTTGAAAAATAAAAAATTAATTGGAGGGAGACTTTTCCCCTGGGAGTTAGGAGCTGAGTGCATTGGAGCACACACCTGATGGAAAGGGCAGAGAGGAGGGGATTGCAGGTACCTGCAGCTGCTCTGCTGACCATCAAGTCTTTGCATTGGACTTGCAGGTCAAATTTCAAAGGTGAGCTACAGAAATGCCTAAATGCTCCCCTCTCACAGTCAGAGCCCCTGCTGATGGAAGGGGGAGCAAGAGGCAGATGAGAGGGAAAGCATCTACAGGGTACAAACCCCTCATCTGCTCAAAGCTTGTTGGGCTTGCTTACTGAACTCTCCCTGGCTCCCTCCATGACATCCACAAATCTGTGGGCATTCTTTGCAGACAGGAACAGAAGAGTTAATCCTACTGCACTACAGTTTAAGCTCTGCTAAATGCTCTGCATGGAGGGCCTGGCCTGCACCTCTGGGAGATAAATGGGGCCAGGATGTGAACCAGACTGCACTTTCATGCTGCTTAAGCCAAGTGCTTTAGGAGCCATGGCAAGCTGTCACACACCTGTGCCAGACTGTGCATGGCTGAAGGGCTGGGAGAGATATTGGGTGCCCACCCCACAGGGAAGTGCCCTGAGGCACTTGTGCTCCCCAACACCCCAATAACTTCTTTCAGGTGCCACTACTGTGTAATCACCTGGGAGATTTTGCCTCATGTACTGCCCTCCCTCTCTCCCAGGTAGATTTCTTATTGTTGGGACTGCTTTGCACCCTCCTAAATGCTTCTCTTGCAAAGGATGGAAGCTTTGGGCCATCTTCCATCCTACAAAACCTGGATATATTTGGGTCGCCTTCAGCTGGCCAAGCTTGGCTGCCAGCTTAGAAGCCAGAAGGCTGAGCACTGGAAGGAGTGGTTTGCTGAGGTTCTGTGCAGTAGCTCAGTACATTTCAGTTCCTGGTCCTTGGCATGGGATGATGATGGGTCTCACTAAGGGGGGAAAATTGTTATTGTCCTGTAGACATGTTCCTTCCCTTTTGAGATGTGCTGCTTTCATCTGCTCCCTCAGGTAGTCTGCTTTTGCCTTTTCTAAAATAACACTGTTATAAGGCCGAAAACATCCTGTGCCTGCCGCCCTCACACAGCCATGAAGGTATCTACATGCTCAGAAGAGCCCTTTGAGATGTTCACCACCTGGCCCCCTCCACACAGCCAGGATCAAGCTCTGTACCTAAAAACATACCGTTCAAAACTCCATTTTAAGCTCAAGTGTTCAAGGTTGGTGCCCAACTCCCTGTTGCCAGTGCCCAGCCTCGAAACCTGTAAAAGATGCAATCTGGAGTGATGCTTGCCCCTTCAAACAGTTTCTCACAGCTCATAATAAAATTTTAGACTTCTTTTTAACAATATTGTAGCAGTTATTTAGTTATTTGAAGTATTGCTGTCCTGAAGCAGTAGCATTCACAGGACGATGACACAGTAAAGGTGATGGAATTCTCATCTGATGGAGAAATGTGGAATGAGAAGCATAAGCAGGAGTGGGGCAGATGGGGAAGGGCCAGCCTGCTAGGTCATGCAGTATCTTGGGAGCAAAGCTAAGGGGTAGTTTTGATAAATGAAGAATGCCAATATGCTACATCTCTGCTTTCTGGTCTTTCAAAGCTCTAAAGAAACAATTTTTTTGTGCCTACAAATCAGTGATAGAATGAGCTGTTTGGGGATTGTCCCCTTGGTGGTGTGTGCACCATATACTCCTTGGAGGAATTTGCACAGGAGTCATTCCTATGCTATCTGTAGTCTGGAAAACACAACCCTGCCTTTCTCCATGTGGTTTTATTAAAAACTGCCCTTTTCAACAGAGCAGGCCTGGCTCAGCTGTGGTGATGCTTTGTGCACACACTCAGTTTTCTACTTCACACAAGTCTTAAACTAAATCCAAAGTATAAGGAGAAGGAATCCTGATATTGAAAACATCAGTGGGGTTCCTGCATCCCTGGGGCAAGCAGGCGTGAAGTTAAGTATCTGTGGATCCTCTGGGAGAATAAAATTAAAGCGTGTGACCTATCTATATTTTCCTGAACTGCACCAGGCGATCTGATAGTATTGCAACTGTCTCTGAGGAACTGCAAGGCAGAGGTGTGGGTCTGAAGAGGGGAGAATGAGCCTTGTTTTCTTGCACATGGAAAAAAACTTGTCTGAAACAACTGCAGTTTTCTGAGCCTTGCCATAGGTTGCAGAATGGAAGTAGCTTCTAGATCCAGAAATGTTAAGTTTAAAATATTCCAGACCTTTTTTTATTTTCCTCCTCATTAAATGAGGACACCTAACGTGCTCCTTTACTGTGCCAGTTTTAGGAACAGAATCATTAGGATTCAGCTGCAGTGAAAAGACAATGCACTAACTTTAGCTGAGCCTCAGTCATTAGGCACATACAGTTTTTATTTTCCATAGCTGTGTCTGACATATTAAATTAGTTATGTTGCCCCTGTGTGTTGGAAGCAGCAAGAGTTAGTGTAGAGTATAGACAGCATACCTGGTAGAGCAAAATAAGGAAAAGTTAATGACCATAAGTACTGGAGAAATAATTTCAGGTATTCAAGGTCATGTTCAGAGAAGAAGAAACACTATTAAGGATCAAATAATCTCATGCCTTTCAGAGGTCTCTTTCCAATGGAGCACGTGAATACTTAGAGACTGTGTTTTCTAAGAGAAAATGAGTGACATTATTGCCATGTCACCAAGGGGAAAAACAAGAGCGAAAGTGCATCACATTGCCAAGGCATGGCACATGCCTGTGGTGGGGGCAGGGACAGCAGCCATCCAACTCCTGTTTTGCTCTGCAGGTTTAATGTCCAGGAAAACATATTTCAAAGGTGTGAGTGAAATAGAAACCAAGGAAAGTTGCAAGGGCCAGTCATCTTTTTAGAGGCTAATATTGGGATAATGGTTACCCATCCTGTTTTATTTTGGGGTTTTCTATTTAAATTTAATTTAAATTTTTAATTGTTCATCCTCCATGTTTTTGTGGCTTACCTGAAGCTGTGTGACAGCAGGTGCCTTACCAGAAGTATTTGGCTGGCAAACTTGTTACATCAGCCTCCAAAACTGCCTCTTGCTACCTTGGAGCATCAATGCCCCACCAATCACTCCTGTGCCATTTGCTTTCATTTCCCATATAATCAAAACTGGTCTTGTTTTAGCTAAGCTGACTTGCAATTTCCAGTACATCATAGCAAATTGCTAGAGAAATACTGAAAACTTTTGGAGCAGGTGTAAAACAAACAAGTCAAAGCAGTGGTTTGGATCTGTTGGAAGACATAAAAGCACAGCTTCCCAAATATACAACCTATGCAATACATAAACTGCAACAGAGAACTAAAGAATTCCCATCCTAAAAATACCTGTTAAATGTTGCTTTACAAAAGGAAGCAGTGCTTTTGGTACTGGACAACTTGCAGCAAACTTTTATCTTTTAATCCCCAGAGACTAGAAATATCAGTGAAACAAAATAACCATCTGGTTTTTTTATTCTTTCTCCTCAAGCAGCAAGAAATTTCACGTTCTGATTGCAAATGCCCTTAGATGAGCCCTGGGTGCACCACACACAGTGGTGGTGGCTAGGTAGCAAAGTCCATGGTGGTTAATTTTTTCTTGGGATTTCCATCCCCAGGAAGTAAAAACTGCTGATGAAACAGAAGACTTTTTCAAAGGGAAATGCATGACAAGCCCTTGTGCAGGGTTCCATGCAGGGAAGGGCATTTCAGCAGCCACTAATCTGTGAAGTACCACGGCCAGCTGGTAAACAAAGATGTTCACCAGTACTGAAACCAGAGCTTGGGAAGCGTAGGCCTCACTTTGCCCTGCAGGTGGTTAAAGCCTTGTGCCTTCAGCACAATGCTTTCTCCCAAACATACGGAAAGGTACGTGCCATTGGCACCCGCTGGCCACGTCTCGTGTAACTCCCTGTGATGGACAGGGCCACTTGCTTCCAGCCCACGTCAGCACCCTGGGTCTAGGAGCTGCTACTAGCTCCTCATCCCCTCTGGAGGCAATTTGCTTTTGCAGTGGGAAAGGTAAATAGTGATGGTGATGGTGATAAATGATGGTAATGGTGGTGCTCATGGCAGTTGCTTTATTTTTTACCTGACTACTTACTTCTGTCTTGTGTTTTGCAGGCTGTGTTGAGCACAGCAGTCTACCATCTATATTTTTGTGATTGCCCTTAAGCTTACAGGCTTTTTAGAAGGGTGAAGAGCTTCAGAGAAGCTAGCAGTGTTCCTGTCATCAGCTGGCAGACATCAATGAAATGCTTTAACCACAACATAATGGAGCACCTTGGACCATAAACAAGCTTTCTAAATACCTACAAGTTATTCTCAAAGAAAACTATTTTCTTTGAATGTGTGCGCAACCTGCTGTTCTTTCCATCTTCAGAGCACCGAAATCATGACATTTTCACCAAACATCCACTAGAGTCTGGTTTGAGAAATACAAGGCCTTGCCGCCCAAGCAGGGCCTGTTTCTTCTTCCCCATACAACATATGCTGGCCACAAGAACTACAAAGCTTATGGCTTTAGCACATTTCCCCCAAATCAATGACTACAGTGTGATGAAAAGAATGAGCTTCTGATTGCTCAAACCAAGAGCCTTATTTCCACGTGTTAAACAACATCTCTGTCTGTCAGCAGAGTCCAGCACAGAAGAGCAGATCGACTGTATTTAAATCAATCAAAACT